>JAUZSV010436985.1:0-10034 GCA_034780495.1 Parotocinclus cesarpintoi | reverse complement strand
TTTATTTTTTTTCCTCCCTCCTCAGTAGATTCTTAAGTAGGGACATCCGAGGAACAAGAAATTTAAAAAGTATGGCCTTAGCCATACGTACATAATCCAATTAGGATGAAATCATGCTTAATATTACAGCAACAACCGAGGTAGCCAAGTGGCCAAGCCTGGAACTGTAGAGAAAAAAACCCCGGCGGTGTCGCATTGCAAAAAGTCATGTTTAGTGACGTCAAAATGTACATCTATCTTACCATTTTGTCTGAGAAAATCTTTGCACATCGAGACTTATATTTAAGGGGGAAATTCTGCTTCTGAGGTCATGATTCAGCATGCAGTTCAGTTTCAGGCAGAAATGTAAATGATTACAGGTGTGGTCTGAATAAACAATGAGTCTTGCCAAAGGGCAGGATATAAATGCTTTCCTTCTGCCCTATAAAAAAGGCTCTCAGAATCTACTTTTGGGCAGTGTACTGCTTGGTGAAAGAAAGTTCACAAATTCTATCACTGGAATGAAAAATGCAGGATGGTGTTTAGCGGAGTAGTGGTCCTGTGAGGGCACACACACATTGTGAACAGGCTCTGTACAGCCCAGACAGACCACCAATAGAAAGAATCATTTAAATCCAACCAAACAAGCATGAGGAGCTCCCACAGCTTCTTTACCACCCATCCACAGGTGGTACCTTCACTACACACCCCGTCTCTGCCTGGACCATTTCCAGGTGCTTATCAGAAAGAAATTTGTTGTCACAATGCCCATTACGTGGCAATGCCTATTACAATTACACAATGCCCATAGACAGCCTGCCTCCGTTACCTTCATGTGCAGTGGAGTCATGAACAAGAAACCTGGACTGTTATGGACTGGAACTGTTTTGTATTCACTAACAAATGTGGTTCCTGTTTGGGGTTCCAACTAAATGAGCCCTTTAATCCAGCCTTTGATGTGGAGCCTGAACTGTGAACATTGTGCCTGAACTGCTGGTGTGATGATCTGAATAGGGAGACTAACAGCTCAGCAGGTCATCCTATGGGCACATGTTGCTTTTCATGGCAAGGCTTCCAACTGGCATTTTTCAGGGGGATAATGACTGGTCTTCCCAGTCACCAGATGCTTTATTATACGTGTATGGGATCTAAAGGTCCAGTTGCAACTTCCCCAACATCTGTGGGGAAAAGGTGGCGCAGGACACCACATGGATCCTGTATGCCTCCATGTTCTAAGGAATGTTAATTAGGTCTTACCAACACATGTATCCATGTAAGTCTCCCCATAAAGGCTTCCAATTAGGTCGAGCATCCTATACAGAAATTATTCACCATATCTAAGAATGGGGATCATTCTACATGTGAATATAACTGTAACAACCCAAAGTTTCAGTTTCAAAAGGAATTTATACAAACCTCCATGGTCAGGTGGCACTGCAGGTTAATGAGTGTACTCCAATTCTTCATGTCCCCATGAAAAGAGGATTTGGCAAGCAGCATCGGGACAGTGCGATGGCCCACACCAGCCTCTAGAGTCAGGCAGATGGAGGAAATAACAAGCTGGAGTGACTCCCCCTGTGGGACGAGTGGGACTAAGGACTTGGTATCCTCCTCTCCCTCCTCCTCCAGAAACCAAAGTTTGAGGTCCCGCCAATCCTGACGCTCCCAAAGGTTGGGCGGCACAGGGCTCTCCAGCTCCTCGGGGGTCTCGGCTGCAGGGCTCAGTGCAGATTGGATGGTGATGACCGTGTTTATGATGATGGGTGAGACCTAGCACGGAAAACACAGATGGGATTTGAACAGAAGTTGACACGTCATCAGGGGCTGTTCGGCATTACCTAAGCATGTCCTCGTACCTTAAGATTAAGGGAGTTGATGGACAGCTCTATTTTCTGAGGCTGAGTTGCAGACTGTGTGCTATTGAAGAACACCTGACAGGGCTGCAGGACCGTTGTCACATTGGTCTCCTCCTGACCGTGCACAAAAGGGCACGCTACAACCTTCAGGTCGGCGATGGCAGCCTTCATGAGTTGACCAGTATGGTCGCTCTTCATGACCAGCTCGCACTGCGTAGTCATGACAAGGGCCGGGGCGTCTGCGCGACTCAGATCAGCGACGAATACGATCTCGGGGTTTTTTATGACTACATTCATTTCTGACTTGGAGACCACAGGCTGGGGTGCTGCAGGAGCTAAACAAGGCAATTTCAAATGAATAAACAAATAAGTCTTTTCCAGACAGAGTCAGATTTTTACAGACAAAAGAAAACAAACGTTAAGTTTTCAAAAACAACAACAACAATTCCGAAACTGACGTACTGTGTCAAGTTAACAATCGGAGTGTGATTTAATTTCTGTGTTGCATTTAAATTAGACTGACCAATCAGAGCTCGGTTGTCAGGCAGAACAGGACCAGCTTGACTATAAAAACACAGATACTAAAGAAAATATAGTATATAAATATAGTATAATAGCATCTATCTATGGAATACATTTGAAAGGTCCGGGAATGATGGTAAAAACTGAATGGAACTGTCTTCTTGTTTATCTAAGTGCAGTCTAATCTCTAATCACATGATAGCTAGTTGTAATATTTTGTGTGTGGTTTTTTTTTTAATTGACGATGTAAGAAAGACAGTGAAATCTCAGTGACATATTAAGAAAAGAAAAATTAAAGAAAGCAAAAGCAGACGAAGTTTACAAACTGGGACTGTGGTGGCCTAATGTCCAGGGTTCAAATCCCACCTCTGCCACAGTTGGTTCCCTGAGCAAGGCCCTTAACCCACAATTGCTTGGATTGTAAGACCGTATTAATTGTAAGTTGCTCTGGATAAGAGCTTCTGCTAAATTACGTGAATGTAAAAAGTCGGTAAGTAATACAGGGCTGGGCAATATGGCCTATAATGGTTATAAATTTTTTTGACGATGGCTTTTAGAATTGTCTGAGACCTTGATTTCTTTCTGAATTAGTTTCTTTCACCTCTTTGGCATTTTTATCAGTTTCTCTTACCACCTAGAAGCACTTTGTTGTTCTAATTTACAGACTGTAGTCCATCTGTTTCTAGACATATTTTGTTACTCCCCTTTACTTTGTCCTCTATTGGTCAGCACAGATCAGGTACTATTTGGGTGGTAGATCATTTTCAGTACCACAGTGACACTGATATGGTGCTGGTAAGTGAGTATCAGACCCAGCAGCGCTGCTGGAGTTTTAAACCGCTTCGTGTCACTGCTGGACTGAAAACAGTACATCAGCATCATGTGAGCACTGCTACTACTACTAATAATATTGACCTGTTTCTTTGCTGGAGGTGGAGGCTGGTTTGCTGCTCTTGGGCTGGCTGGAGAATCCCTGATCCATGGCTTTGACAAAGACATCAGCCACAGTGAGCAGGAACTCCATGCTGGCACATAGATACAAATCTTGGACCACGGTATCCAAGGTGGTGCTGTCCCGGCCTTGACGATAGTTTACTTCCATCATGACGTTCTTCTCGGCGCCCTTCCTCATGGCCATCATCCTGACACACAAAGGCATATGGAAACAGACATTTTACATTAAATTTACTAATACATTAAGCTGTAGTATCTTCTTATTGAACTTGCATGGTATTAGTGGGATAAAGCAGTATTGGGAAATCTCTAATAATAATAATACACAAAAAGTCCCTTATACAATGTGAACGTGGTAAAAGCCAGTAGGCGAACAGTGAGTTTTCATCGTTGACATGCCAGACGCAAGCGAAATACGCAGGCGTACAGGCCTGAGCAACGGCTGGTAGCGGGAGGAAAACCCTAGGGTCCCATGGGGATCCCCAATTCCAATCTAAACGCCTTACAAGGGGGTCAGTACCAGATGGACAAGAAGGTAGAAATTCAAAAGCTTATGTCCCATCACTACCAAACCAAGCCCATTAACACTCTGATGGTTGAATGTGTACCAACAAAGCCTGTATCAGTTTTTTCACACAAGGGCTACTAAACAGCGAGATGTAAAAAAAAAAAAAAAAAAAAAAAATGTATACACTGCTAGTATCCTTGAAATCTCGAACCTGGAGGTGATCATCTTGACTCTCTTCCTCTTGTCGTCAAGCAGGCATTCGGCGAGTTTGACCGAGGCGTTCATGGATCCGTCTGAGAACATGTGCAGTGTGGTGGAGATGGTGCCGAGGGTGAACTCGGCCAGCTTCAACTGCTCGTCGTGAGAGTCCAGCAACGCGGTCTGAACACAACATAACACAAAAATGTAGAGTCTGAACAAAAACACAGCTTGTGTCATAATCATCTACCATATAGGGGTGGAAGAGAAGGTGAAAATAATTACAGTGGTACCTTGGTTGCCATTAATTTGTTCCAAAAAGTTTGCAGAGTACCGAAAACGGCGAGTATTATACGGTTTATACTCTATTATAGCAGATCGTACTAAGTAAGTAATAAGTTCTTGATAAGTTCAGATTCTAGCAGGTTCTGATTGGATTTGGTGGCCAAATTTGGTATTAATTTAACTTAAACTATTTACTTAATTAATTAATTAATTACATGATTAATTAATTACTACAACTTAATTATTCGATTAAAATCTAGGCCACCCAAGAAGGATGGGTCCCTTTTTGAGTCTTGGTCCTCCTATGGATTCGTCCTTCTTTATTCAGGGAGTTTTTCCTTGGCACTGTCGCCCTAGGCTTTCTTAAGATGGGATTGGTCTTATAAGACAATATAATATTGTAAAGCTGCTTTGAGAAAATGCACCATTGTAAAAAGTGCTACATTTGAATGAAAAATTTGAGGTTATTGATTACTTGTACTGACATGAGGTTTTTTTTTAAATACTAGCAAAAATACAAAGCACTTTTGTAAGCGCTTTAATACACTTACATAAACCTAAAGTTGACTAAAATCACAATTATGTGTTAAAATGTACTTTAGTGAAAAATGGATTGAAGTCGTCAAGTAAAAGCAAAACACTTACTCTGTTGTTTAACTCTGGTTGCTAATGCTAATGCTAAGTGCAGACTGTGGCAGTCAATACAGACCCATGGATATTTATTTGCACTAAGAATAAAATGTAAAAATAAAGAACAGTGGAGATCTGCATTAAGCAAGAGCTTTTGTGATTCTAAATCACTCTGTGTACTGAATTGTGATTCGAGTTTCGGCTGGAACGAGTTGTGCAGCTTGACTCATACAGGTTTAAGCTAGTGCGCCAATTACCGAGCAAACGAGAACTGAGATACTGTCCCGTCCCACTGTAGATCCTTAATGCACCACAATACAACACATATTAAAGACTAAAAGAGAGCTGCTCAGGTCTTTTCTGTTAGTGTTACCTCAGTGGCACTTGAACTGTACAGGACCAGGGTCATGGAATCAAACTTGAAGTGCAGCTTTAGGGTACTTTTCAGTTTGGTAGTCTTCTGACCCTCCACCACTGCTGCTGTTACCACGGTGGTTCCTGCTGATCACAACACAGCGCACATACTATTGCACTTCAAACATAAGGGACATTCAGACACAGCCAATCAGTACAATAACACCCAATCTAGTCATAACTGAGCTTGTGTAAATACCTCCAGAATCCTGCGACCCTTTGGCGGACTCGGTGTCTGCTTTATCAGGGACTTTTGGAGGAGGAACGGCATCAGAGGTTTCCGAAAGGTTCTGACTCAGTGTCCTCAAAACCACGGTCAGGTCCTCCTGACTAAGAAGCAGCTACAAAACGCAAATAAACACGCACATTAATATACATAATCTGAAACCTAATGCATGCTCCGTATACTATATATATACACACAGCCTACATGCACACTGGCTGGCCACTTCATTAGGTACAGCAGTTCAAGTGCTGCTTAATGCAAATACCTAATATCTAATCCGTCAATGCATTTAGGCATGAAGACATAGACAAGGTAACCGAATGTTTAGAAAGAGGATGAAAGGTGATTTAGGCGAATTTGAACATTAAAGTCTCCATGAAAGAAGAATCAGTCTGACTGGTCAGTGTTGAGAGGAGGTTGGTCTGACTGGTACCAAAGTAATCAAGTTATAACCAAGGCATGCAGCAGAGCCTTCAACCTTCAAGCAGCAGAAAACCAGACTGGGTCCCGCTCCTGTCAGAACAGGAACCAGAGGCTAAAATTTCTCAGGCAAGCCAAATCTGGACAAAAGAAGATGGGAAAAACGTCGCCTGGTCCAAAAAAGTCTTGAGTTCTGCTGCGGCATTTGGATGGGTAGGTTCAGAATTTGGTGTAAACAACACGAAAGAATGGATCCACCCTGCTGTGGGTCAACGTTTCAGGCTGATGGTGGTGTTGTAATGATGTGGGGAATATTTTCTTCACACCCTTTTGGCCCTTGACACAAAAAGGGTATCATTTAAACGCGACAGTTTACCTGAGTGTTGTTGCTGACCCTTCATGACCAGTGTCCCATCCCCAGATGGCTACTTCCACCAGTGCTACGTACATGTCACAAATCTCACATCATGTCAAACTGGTTTTGAGGAACGCATCTGGAGGTATCTAGCACCACAAAAAGTGCGACGGACCCTTTAAATCTGAGATGGGGCCTCCATTGAACAGATGTTTAATCTTATCAAGTCAGTGATTTTAATGTCACGGCTACGTCCCAAACTAAGGAACAAACGAGAGGAAGAAACACATGAAGAACTCCAAAAAACAAACACAACCTATTCACAAGCGGTGTCTGAAATCCAAAGATGTGAAAGGTCAGAATGACGCATATCTGAAGTGCCAGACACCACTAGCCTCACAGGCTACATTCTTAGATGTAACTGCTGGACATAATTATCTGCAAATCGGTTGCCGTTAAAGACGGCTCAAGACCTGATCATATTTTTTACCATCTGTGAGGCAGCTCGCCACGACAGGCTTAAACCAGCCAAGGTACCAGCACAAATACACACTAAGCAAACCCTAGTGGAGTCATTCTGCTTTAGCACAAAGCTAACCACTGCTCTCACATGCAGGCTACTAACACGGAGGCTGTGGGGGGATTCCGACAGACTCGATGACCAGTGTAGTTGCAACAGTGGATTAGATTTCTATAGCCTACATGAAGCAGATCAGATCAGAATGGTCTGCTTCCATAGCCAAAGAGCCTTCTACAGCACTTACACTCATGGGCTTGAGATGAGCGTTGATCTGGACGTCCGGCAGGCTTTGGTACCAGGAAGCGGAGAGATTGCGCTTGATTGACAGGTCCATGTTTACAGGCTTCAGTAACTGAATCTCGCTCTGGAACTTTTCATCCTCAAACGTGGTTCTGAAAACACAAACAACGTTGAACGCTTGTTGGCACTAAACAACAGTACTACGATTGTTAAATTAGACCTTGACTTGTACTTAAGGGTTGTTTTTTTTCCCCCCAAATGGTTCTCTAATCACTTATCCCTACGTTCTACACGCAGCATACAGCATTATTAGCCTATAGGAAATAGAACATCAAGCGCCCTTGCAGGTTTAAACAAGTCAAGGTAGTACAGAATACACTGAGCAAACCATAACGGTATCAATATGCTAAAAAGTGCCTTGAGACAAGAAACAATTGCTGTCACAAATTACATTACTAAATTCTAAAGGAAGCAAGAAAGATGTATTCGGACAACTTTTAAATACTTCTTTTAGATTTATCGTTATTGATCAAATCTCTACACAAAGATCAGGTATGGCAGAGAGCAGATTCATCATCTGAGTGGTTATACTCCCTCAGTCAAACATTACTCAGCATTCAGTCTGCTCACACTGATGCCGCACGTGTTAACTAAAACATCAGAAGCTGCGCTGTTACGTGTGTCATTACAACATGTGTAATAAAAAAGCCATTGATCACACTAAAGGTCTATTCACACAGAGAACGCTCTTAAACTTTTTTCTAAAACCGCTTTTGCTTTCTTTAATTTCCCTTCTCTTAACGTGTCAAAAAGTTTTCACCATGTCTTTTTCACATTGTGAACTTAAAAAGTAATTAATACAAGAGAGAAGATTAGTGAGCAAAGCTTCAGTTTGTGTTTTTTGCTGGACATGAACAGACTAGAATGCAAATAAAATGATTCCATATAATCACGGAGGTTTTCAATCATTCCCCAGCGATTCAGATATATTCAGACAAATATTTTCTTTAAAAGCCATGTGTTTATAGTCATTGTGTTGCTTGCCTTTTGCATTCATGCGCTTATACTAGTAGGATAAGCTGTTCTGCCTGACAACCAAGCTGTGATTGGTCAGCCTGATTTTAATACATTCAAACAACGCAGAAATTAGAAGACGCTCCGATTAAAGAAAAGTTTATGCAGTGTCACAGGCCATCAGTTTCGAATTTGGTAATTAATATTTGTGCGCTCTTTTTGGCAGCTTGACAAAATGCCTTAAATCCTAGTTGGACTACGCCCATATATATAAATGATTGTTATTCCTGTACTTTGTAAGTCGGTCAGAAAAACAGCCTTTGCCAAATGACTAAACATAACATCGGGCGACGATGCATTAACACTTTACCCTTTAACACTAACCAGCACTCACACATAAAATAACCCATTAATATTATCCATGTACTTCTGCATACAGATGTAGCTAATAAAGCTCTCCACCTGTACATCTTCAGTTCACTTAGAGCTACACTCATGACGTCCAGGATGGGAGGAATCGTGGTGTGTGTTTTAGAGGGTACGATTTCAAAGTGATTCTGGACCGTCACCAAACCCAGGTCAGCCACGATGACGTTGGTGGAGACTGAGGATTGGGGGAGGAAGACAACAGGAGCTTTGATTTTCACGTCTAGAGAGATGCGTGTGCTTTTCTCAGCGAGCTCCATGACGCCTGTCGCTGCTTTCTCCGCCGCCTGCACCGTCACCTCCGCTAGGGCGTCCTTAGCTTGCTGGAAGTTATTAATGAAGGCCTGGAGAGGGACCAGAGGGTCGAGTGAGTGGGATACTGAGTATATGCAAACACTTTTATAATATCAAATAATTATTTTTTAAAGCATCTACTACAAGTATGCACCGTTTAACAAAGGCATGCTGACCAGACATTACCACAGTCACAAAGTGTAAATATAAAGGGTATTTTCACAAAAATATTAAGTCCAAAATATACAAAAATGCATCAGGGATGCTGCTGAAGACATGAGTGGAACTCTACAATCTACACAGCATCCCTGCTGCATTTTTCATTAATGGAAGTTCACAATAATTAAGGAAAACATTGTAATGGACTGTTACGACCCGGTGTAGGAGAAAATAACACTTTGGTAGGATGGGCCTGATACTTTGTTGGACAGAACTCAACACGAACAACATGGAAGATCAACCAAACGAAACAAAGACTCAAGCAGTGGTTGTGATCCAGTTTATATTCAGTTATTATATATAGTGCCTGTTTTATTGTAGGGATACATAGCAAACAAATCCAAAAAGTTTTATATATACTATCTACCTTAAAAAATGCTTTAACAACCTACATCAAGGAGGCAGTTGGGCAAAATAATGAAAACAAGACTTAATTTTAAAGTAAAGCATTATATTTATAGAATAATGTATTACAAATTAATGTAATAAAAATTATTATCTAATAATCAGGTTAAGTACCTGTGAAAAAAAACAAAACTGTAATTGCACTAAACACACTCACCAGTATTGAGGAGACAAACTTGTTGAGGAAGATGACCTGAATACAGCCCACACTCAGAGTGACGCTGGTGTCCACCACCTCCATATCTGTATAAGCGTCCCCCTCTGTAGCGTCTACGTAGTTCACCAAGTGGAAATCGAACACCTCCTTATCCATTATGGACACCGCCTGGAACGAATTAGAACAGTGTGTGATTACAGTGGTGCTGTTCCCATTCCCATCTTTGTAGCACCTTACAGACTTCCACATTAAAGTACAGTCAAATGGGACGGTTAATGGGACCACATCGGGACATGATTGTTTTGGTCCTAATAACCAGCTGGTCCGATTAAACGAACATGCCCTATGTTACAAGATGGGACGTGTTATGTAACATATTAAATGTTTATTAAACCTTTATTGTACGATTTAC
>JAUZSV010436974.1:0-10035 GCA_034780495.1 Parotocinclus cesarpintoi | reverse complement strand
TTACAACTGATACAGATTTAATTTTTTGTGGGTCATTTTTTTGACCCAAGTGTGGCAGCTTGGCAGAGGTGGGATTTTAACCCTGGACCTTCTGGTCCAGAGGCCAGTACCTTAACCACTAGGTTACCACAGCCCAGGTCCACATCGTATCGTTCGTGTTAATACCTGTATTAATTTTTTAGACGATATAAAGCATCCATATTGTGATATTCTGACTTCTTTACGTAATGATGTAATGGATTTACACAGAGTATGGCGTACTTCCATTACGTGACTCATAGGCAGACAGATATGGCAGAAAGTTGGTTGTGTGGAGGTGGCGTTTGTCCTGGTCGGACTGTGGTAGCCTAGTGGTTAAGGTACTGGACTCTGGATCTGAAGGTCCAGGGTTCAAATCCCACCTCTGCCAAACTGCCACAGTTGGGTCCTTGAGCAAGATCCTTAACCTACCGTTGCTTGGATTGTAAGATTGCATAAGTTGTAAGTCACTCTGGATACGGGTGTCTGCTAAATGGTGTAAATGTAAATACCCCAAAAAGGGGAGCGACTTCGGTAGTGTGGAGGTGGTTTTGGTACAAAATATCCCATGTACAACAAACTACAGTCATACGTAAGCTACGCTTAGGTCTGTAACAACAATTCTAATCCGTTTCACCACCTCAAGATCTTAATATGTACGAGGAAGGTCAAAAACTCGGTGAGGTCAGGTATTTCAAAGTATTAAATCTATTTTGCTGCAATTCTATGTTGTCGAAATATATCACCAAACATATCGTTATCGCAAATGTACCCTAAAATATCGTGATAATATCTTAGGGCCATATCGCCCACCCCTGCACTCTACCTTTAGCTATCCATTTAATTAAAACTATCATATGCAAAGTGACTTAATTAACTTTATGACCCGTTTGAGGAAAACCTGTTTAACATTAAATAATGCAACATAAAATCAAGCCTTTAAGCTCGTTGAATCGTAATTAATTTGTGGCTGACTTCCGAATTGCCCCAAATGTATACATAGGACACTAGAAAGAGCCATTAATTCAATCCCTGTTTAGGGTCCTTATGTCGGGAGGACGAAACAAAATGAGATACAGCCCATGCTGACTATCAGGCAAACGCCAATGGTAGAAGTTATTTGATTTTATCATGGTTTACGGGTATTAACTTTACTTTGTCGTTTATTAATTTATCATTGTTCGTGTTTAGGACACTTACGTTTGAAAGTTCGTCCTTGTTCTCAGCAGAAACGTTTGCGTTTTCAGCTGTTTTGCTTCGCTCCGCTTTCTCACCTGCCGACATTTTGGATACTTTTTGTTGCCCAGGTAACGGTTGGGCGGGGCTAATCAGCACGGTAGCGCGCTTTTTTTTGTTTTGGATTTAGTATCGAAAGTAAACATTCCACATGCATCATATTTTATCAGTAAATATCACAAACTCTATAATTTAATCAGGTCGCACTTTAATGTAAGTAGTTTTCAAGTCAGGAATTGAAACTAAAGTGCTCACAAAATGTAGAGGCCGTTTCAAAATTAAATATCCCATAATGATATATCCCCCAATTTTAGTGAGCAGTGGACAATAATAAAAATAATTCAAACACAGAGAAACTTTTTCACACTGGTAGGTCTGTCTGTTTGATTCATTTAAAGGAATCACAAAAACAAATCATTTCTTGTTTCAATTTAGTGTCACTAGTGGTACTCAGTACAATACAGGCTGGACATTCCTTTAAAAAAAAGGTACAGTGTTCCCTTAGCACTTTGCGGTTCATCTTTCACAGACTTCTATTAATATTAATAGAAAAAATATACCGCAGATTTACGCTGTTTCGTGGGTTCTTGTGGAACTTTAACATTAACAAAAAAAAAATAAAAATCACAAAATTGATCAAAATATATTAAAAATATGAATTCTAACAATAAATGAATGTTCTAAATGATAAAATATGACGATTTACAGTAAATAGCTGTTGTATCTACTCAATGTGTAGGATATGACGTACTACAATAGTGTATTTACTCAGCGGATGAATACTCATCAAAAACGAGAAGTAACACTAGAGCATCGTCCGCCTGAGTCGTTATTTGCCGACATTAAGTTTTTATCTGCGGTGTTGTGTTCACTGTTTGTGAAACTTTCATTATAGATGGAATTCATTCAAGCACTACGATGTTACCCAAACGTTCTGCAAGTGCCTCGGCTAAAATAGTGAATAGATACTTAAATAAATATAGCGTCCCTACTTTGCAGATTTTCATTTATTGCAGGTGGTTCTGGAACGTAACCCCCGCCATAAACTAGGGAACACTGTATTTCAAGATGAATACAAAGTGCTAAAAAAAAGAAGCATCTTTTTTGCTCATCTGATCTTTTCTATTAAACAAAAACATCAGATAAGCAAATGATAAATCAAAGAAAGTTATTCTATAATGCAAAATTTTATTTATTAAATGAGAATGCACTATATAAAAGACTGAAAGTGCTGGATTATGAATGAGAATGAGAAGCTTAGAGAACTGTAGGCCATCTTTAAGTTGAATTTGCCTCCATCATGTTGCACTGCATGCCCAGTGGTATGAATTCCGTTATCTGCTGAAGCATCATCGTACATACAGTACAGTACAGTATACAGTTGAACTCTAGGCCCATCATCACAACCCCTGCTACGCTACCAACCCCCCACCCTCCCACCCCTTCTCTTGCCTATGCCTTTAACTGTATGAGGCCGTACCAAATCATATCTGGGTTCGAACTACATCTACAACCAGCACTAAAAGAGCTAAACAGTGTTGACTAAATTGATACAATGTCAGTTTAGAAACCTATAAATAAATAAATTACAGTTGTTTAATAGCACAAATATAATTTTGTAAATAATGACATATTTGCTTTACTGTTTTTTAATATTTTGCAATGTACTGTCAAAGATGAACTACTGTACTGAATCATAAAAATTTGATTTTATTTCAATGATGTCACTTGTGTCTTTTGTTTTCTAGAACATGGATGCAAATCAGCCATACCTAGCACTGTTCCTGTTAAAATACCTGATGACATTAGTAGTGGGCATCTCAGCTGTTTTTTGGGTTAGCAGTAAGAAGACCTGCTCAGAGTGGGCCTACTTCTTCAGCAGAAAACAAAAAGAGTGAGACAACTGTTTATTTTTGTCTTTTTTCACAGCAACTGGTTATTTATGTAAGTATCACTGAAACTTAAAGGTTAGTTATACTTAAAAGAATCACTACAAAATATAATGTTTCAATGTGTGAAGCATATTGTCTTGGTACATTTAGGGAGGATTCTTTAGATGTTGTGCACTGACTCCAAAGTGCATGATAAAACTCATGCATCAGATAAGTTAATGTGTTAACCCATCTGATTCCTGGTTAGGGTTCTGACAGAGAGGGTCTGCCACATATGAAAATTACCTATGTACCTATACCTATACTTCTTACCTACATAAAATAACAGCAACACCAGTGGTTTTAATTTGATAGATTGTTGCAGTTTGTCTAAATGGTGCTGTAACCATTTGGTAGGTATGCATCTGGGATTCAGGTGCACAGAGTTCATCTACTGTGTAGTTCACATAATGGGTAGAAATATAACAAAC
The DNA here is from genome assembly GCA_034780495.1 of Parotocinclus cesarpintoi. Lineage (NCBI taxonomy): Eukaryota > Metazoa > Chordata > Actinopteri > Siluriformes > Loricariidae > Parotocinclus > Parotocinclus cesarpintoi. Next base: position 6,419 of record JAUZSV010436974.1, on the reverse strand, counting down.
TACTTTCTGGGATAAGAAAGTCATTTCATATATTTTGCATTGGTCAGCAGTGGTTACAGCAATTACCTGTTTTCTTTCTTTCACTCTTTCTTACAGCCCCATCCATGTGAGTAGGGTTGTCCTGCAGGAATCTTGTGAATTCTTCCTCAAGCACAATAGACATGTGTCTTGCAAGAAGAATCAAGACAAGTCAACTTCAAACAAACTTAAGGTCATTTCCAAATCCATGGGCACCAGCACAGGTGATAGAAGCACCAGTCCTACTGACCATAACAATGGGGCATTTATGACTAGCAACCACTTCAAGGGTGCCCTGTTGTGGTCTGAGACACTGGGTTCCTTTGAGGCATCTGTTAGCTCTGGAGGGATGTCTTGCACAAGCAACAAGGAGCAGAAATGCAGCAAAGTCGACAGCTACAGTGCCAGAAGCAATGACAGAGCAGCAAACGTCTGCAAAGGATCCTAAGCACGGGTGAGCTGAAGTGGAAATAACATCATTCATTATACTACTACCTTTCAATTTGAATGCTTATTTTGTGGTTAAAAATGTAGTCTCATCATGGATTGAACTACCCTTTTTTGCTTTGATAATCAAGGTAACTAGACCTGAAATGTGCTTATGTGACCACAGATAAACTTTATATTTTTTTTTTCTCCAGTAACTTTTTCTGGAGTGGTATATTCAATGTTTTTGTGCTTCATTTGAAGGACGATGTTAAAGAGTGACTCACATTCATTTTAGTCATTGTTGTTTCTGGAGTCTTTTTCAATGCTAAAACATTAGTTATGTGATTGCAGACATTTATCAAAGACAGGAGCAGATGTATTTCCAACTCCACTGTATGAAATTGCTCTAAACATTTGAATATGAACTGCACAGTGTATTTATCTCCAGACTTTGTTACTGTGATAATTATGTGTTCATACACTGTAAAACTTAAGTCTCAACAGCTGTTTGACAGTAATAGTAATATTCAGTCTGAATTCCAAATCCAATTACGGAATTACCGTTTCTGTTCTATCAAGAAAGCTTGACTGCATTCACTCCTTGTTTCCACTCCGGTATTTTTCCTTTTTTTTTTTTACCAACCTGCATATCTTTGTTTATGTTTCCATATATATTACATGTAAAAATGGCAGTTTATATGACAGTTGTATGTGCTTTAATAGAAGTTTTACTCAAATTATTTTTTTTCTTTGAGCTGCATTCTTGTTATTATACACATTTTGCTACATGTACATCAATGTTCAAAGAGCTTTGAGCACTAGTCTATATCTAGGAAAAATGTAAGTCTATTTTGAATTTTCTAGCTGATATTTTAACATTTTTATTGATAATACACCAAGGATGTAAAAAGGGAGAATTTCTTTTTTATCAATAAATTAATATTTTGAAAATACACTTTATCAGGACTGCAAACACTTTTTTCCCAACACCCAACTAAAGCCCCTCAGGTTTTAACTGTACCCGCCATGCAAGTAACTTTATAATATCGTTAGGCTGTGTTAAATACCCTCACAAAGATAGAACTTTTTGCAATTATGCAAAACTGTTGACCCTATTGGCAAAAAAGAGCAGGTGCAGCAATGCAACAGAGTGATGAATGGTCAACTGTCCTCTTCTCTGATGACTCACGGGAGAAAAGCTTTCATGAGTAAAAGGGACTCCTTCAGTGGTGGTGGTGGAAGCATAGTTTGGCCTGGCATCCACATTATTGGTCATACCGAGATCCACAACGTAAAAAATGGATCGCTGACTGCTGTCAGAAAAAAACTTTCTTTTCATTGACGATAATGCAAGGTCCCACTATGCGCAGCTCGTTAACAACATGCCAGGAGGCAGAAAGCAAATGCAGGAACTGGCCTTTACTTTATCCAGACCGAAATCCCATTGTTTGGGATGTACCGGGAAGAAGTCTGGCAAAACCGTCCAATGCCACAACACTTATCGAGCTGGAAGTTGCACCTGGAGCAAGAATGGTGGAGGATCCCAAGAACTGCTGGACAATGTGATCCTGTCCATTCCCCAACAGTGTCAGCGTGTTTTAGAATTCTTGGGTGACCAAACACCCTACTGAACAGTCAATGTGTGAGGCACTCTCATCCAGTTTGACATGCTTCTGTTCACCCATGTGGATATGTCACTTGCCACTGAGTCACAATAATTGAGTTTGCATCTCATTTACGTAATAAAACAACTCGATTTCTAAATGTGTGGTGCTGAAGCTGCTACCGAAACATCAACTCGGAGAGAAAAGAAAAAATGTAGTTGCTTATTGGTTAGAAGTCTATTAACAATCACTGATGCCATATGTAGTTTGAAACTCCGGCAGCATTAATTATAAACAGAAGGTAAGAGCCAAGGGGCAAGAGCCAACATGAGCATTTAGCAGACACCTTTATCCAGAGCCACTCACAGTTAATACAGTCTTGCACTCCAAGCAATTGTTGGATTAAGGGCCTTTCTCAGGGACCCAACTGTGACAAAGGAGGGATTTGAACCCTGGACCTTCTGGTCCATAGTCCAGTACATTAACCAGTAGGCCACCACAGTCGCAAAACCTTACATCCCAGTATAAATCTAACCAAAAGTCTGTGTAAATAAGCAGAGCATAATTTATTTTTAAACTAATTTTTAAGTGTATGAAACACATTGATTTACAGATATTTAAATGTATTCTATACTGCCAGGTAAAGTGAGAAATACACTGCTTAAAATATAAAGGGAACACTTAAACAAAAATGTAACTCCAAATCAATCACACTTCTGTGAAATCAACCTGTCAATCAAATCAACCACAGGCCATTTCTCTGATCTCATCCTTTCTGGTTGATGTTTTGGTCACGTTTGCATTTTAATTGAGGTGGAATCTACCACCCACAGACGTTGCTTAGGTAGTGCAACTCCTTAAGGATGGCACACCAATGCTAACTGTGGTAAGAAGGTTTGCTGTGTCCAGAGCATGGAGAAGATGCCATAAGATGTGAATGGGGCCGTAGGAGGGCAACAGGACAGGACCAGCAACAGGACCACTACCTCCTTTGTGCAAAGAGGAACAGGAAGATTAGTGCCAAAGTCCAGTAAAATGACTTCCAGCAGGCCACTAATACCCACGTTTATGCTTAAACTGTCAAAAACAGACTTCATTAGGGTGTTAGGAGGACCCAACATCCACTAGTAGGGCTTGTGCTTACAGCTCAACACTGTGCAGGGCAAATGCCATTTGCCAAAGAACACCAAGCTTGGCAGATTCGCCATTGGCGCCATGTGCTCTTCACGTATGAGAGCAGGTCTGAAGACATCATGGAGAATGTTCTGCTGCTTGCAAATTCCTCCAACATGACCCGTTTGGCAGTGGATCAGTAATGGGAGGCATTTCTTTGGAGGATCACACAGCCTTTCATGTTCTATCTCAAAGTCAGCCTGACTACCATTAGAAACCAGTTGAGATCCTCTGCCCCACTGTGAGACCATAGGCTGGTGCAGTGAGCCCTTGGTTCCTTCTGGTGCATGATAATGCTAGGGCTCATGTGGCTGAAGTGTGTCAGCAGTTCCTGCATGGTGAAGGCATTTATTCTATGGACTGGCCTACCTATTCCCCAGACTGGAATCCAATCAAGCACATCTTGGACATCATGACTTCCATTCAGCAATGTCACGTTGCACAACAGACTGTCCATGTGTTGACTGATGCTTTAATCCAGGTCAGGAAGGAGATCCCACAGGAGAACATTTACCGCCTCATCAGGAGCATAAAATAATCATTTTAACTTGCTTTTAAATGCATTCAACATTTATTTTGAATATGATTCTAAATCTAGACCTCTGTGGAATAATAATTTTATTTACATTTATTACTTTTATGTTGTTTTGTTCTCATTCCACTATTTAATGAATAATCATTCCAGATTGTCACCTGGAATATTGCATTACATACATAGGATGTGTTATTTTAGTGTTCCCTTTATTTTATATTATAAAAATTAATTAAATTGACTAGCTCAATAGGCATACAATAAGCACAGCTTAGATTTTGTTGAATTAACTTTATAATAACTTTGTGGTTATTTTTTGTCCTATTAATAACCACGTATTGGTAGCCAAGCTGAAGAGTCTGATTCCAACTTCCAAGTTAAGAAAAAGGTCGAGAAAAGTAAAGTCTAAAATATTGCAACATTTATTGAAAACGTGAAAACAACAGAGCATACATTGCTCAGAAGGTAAAAAAAACTTCTCTCTAAATCAGGAATAACAAAATACATTAAGGATTGTTTGCTTCTTGGTTGTCTGGTCAAAGACCATTACTTCCTGCTGTAGCCTCACCCCCTCAGGTAGAGTCAACTGCACTGGAGGGAGGAGAGAAGAGAAGACGAAATAGAAGAGATAAGTACAGCTAAATCAAACAAGAGTTTTGGCTCTACAAATTTTATATTCCAATGTACTTACAAATTTGTCATAAAGACAAATTGTTAGGCAATACAGGTAACAACCCTAGTCAGGGGGTCAGTCTTTTATATGGCCAATACACTCGCACATTCATACACACACTCATGCTAAAGGCACTTTAGAAACTCCAAATACCCTAACCATCATGTCTGTGGGAGAAAACCGGAGTACCCAGAGTAAGACATCAAGAATCCAGATGGCTACACGTTGGATCAAACCCAGGTAAAAGTGCTGCCCACCAAGCAATCACACCACCTTGGATTAGTCAGGTATATGATAGACAGAGCATATAATGAGATTATATACTCTGTTTTCCAAAGATTTCTGCACTCACTTGTATGACCGCCACAAAAGGCTCGCTTGCCAGATTAAATAAATACAAGGACAAAGGCCTCAATCTCTAACTCTTTCAGAAATGAATCAATTTACACATATTCAAAATTGTGGGTTGCTCTACGTGGATTTATTCCAGGCGCTAAATCTATCACAAAAATATATTTTTTTAATTCTAAATATGACCACTCAACCCTATTAAATGCTTTCTTTTCCATTAAGTGATATGGACACAGCGTCCATAGATACATTAAGAGCCCAGAGAAGTAAAAAAATGGAAGCCATGTGCTCTGGATCTATGGATGTTTAATTAAGAAAATGAAATAAAGTTGACCATAAAAACATGAAATATCTTGGGTTTATGCTGTTTGCATTTAAAGAAAATGCCGGGAGAGACAAAGAAATATTGGAATGTCAAATGAAATAAGCGCAAAGGAAGGGAGCAAAAGGGAGCTTCATAAACATGTGAGGAAGGCAAAGACATAATTTATGGCACAACAAGCAATAATACGAGGATCCAACGGACAAGAGCTACATGACCAACAAGAAATCTGCAAGCGCTGGAGAAAATACACAGTAGGCCTATACGATAACATCATATGTCATATATCATATTGAACATCATGTGGATCGAACCCAAGTCAGTTAGTAAAGGAGACAAGGAAAAAGACACGAAGGACTGTGCAAATTCTAGAACGATCGCCTTGATTCCACATGCCAGCAAAGTTTTTCTTTAAGATCATCCAAAATTGTCTAACCCAAACCATCGAATGGGAACTGCCTGAGGCACAGGCTGGATTCAGACAAAAAACAAAAACTATACAAAAACTATACATCTGCTTCATCTATTACTCGAAGGCCAAACTATGAAAATACTTCCAAAAAATTGGCGTACCACCACATCTGAACGACCTCATAAAGTCATTATATCACAACCAAGCCAAAGTAAGAACAACATACGGGTTCATAATGGATGAAAATCAGTAAAGGGACATGACAAGGATGCATTCTGTCTCTCCTACGCTTCAACCTCTATGCCGAAATGGTCATGCGAAAGCAAGAAAGTTGGCCTGCATCTGAACATCAAAAAGACAAAACTCATGACCACAGCTGTAAATAAGTGTTGTGGACCTCAGCATTTGTCCGAGGTCCTAAATGACCCCCTCAGATTGTCGGTTGGACTCGGGGTGATGACCTGAGGTGAGGCTGGCCGTAGCTCCCATGGTTCGGCAGAAGGCCTGCCAGACCCGACTGGCAAACTGGGGGCCCCGGTCAGAGACTATATCCGTGGGAACCCCGGACGGACCCGACTGGCAAACTGGGGGCCCCGGTCAGAGACTATATCCGTGGGAACCCCAAACGGACCACGTGCTGAAGGATAGCTTGGGCCGTCTCCAGGGCTGAGGGGAGTTTAGCCATGGGGATGAACTGGGCAGCCTTGGAGAAACGGTCCACTATTACCAGCACTGCAGTACATCCTTTGGATCGGGGCAAGCCTGTGACGAAGTCCATCACCAAGTGTGACCAGTGTCGGGAGGGAACAGGGAGGGGTTGAAGCAGGCCCTGGGGACACCCTCATCAACTCTTGTTCGTAGCACAGACGTGGCACGAGCGGAAAAACATTCGGCAGTTGTTGACC
>JAUZSV010436963.1:0-10036 GCA_034780495.1 Parotocinclus cesarpintoi | reverse complement strand
CGTTCACTAGAGATAGTGGTAAAGTCCGAGGGCTTATTAGGGCCGATAGACTGGTATGGGCGGGTAACCGCACGGTCACAGCTCGTGCTCTTCGGTCATCGGCACCTACCTGACCTCACTCCAGCCGAGTGTTTGTTCTGAATAGGACACTCCCGGGTCTGGCTTCTTTGTTTTAGAGCTCACGCTTGCCCTCTGGCGCTTCGGCACTCCTCGCGATTTATTCCCAAATACGCGAGGAGCGCGAATGAGTCTATTATCGTGTTATTCACACTCGTGCTACAATCCCTGTATGCCCTGTATCCCGGTTTTGGCTTTTTAGTATTGCATGCACATTCGAGCTTACTTTCGCTCCCTGGCGTTTGGACTACCTCCGTGTCTGGCCATTTATGAGACGTCCCAACCGTGCTTTATGCACACTTGCCCCGACTGACGCTTTGGCTTCCTCTAGCGACTAGGTCGTGAGTTGCTCCCACTTGGGACGCAACCTTGGCGCGCCCCTTTATCCTTTCGGTTTCATTATGTTAGAAGTCTGACGCTCCGCTCTTTATCCCTTTTTATCTGTTCTATATAATTTTCCCATTATTATTATACGAAAGGGATATGCTTATCCCGCATACTTGGGTCCAATTAAAAACACCACCACATCTTGTAACAGCACCGAAGCATCAGAGGGCAAGCACTAGCTCGGGCGCACGTACAGCGCGAGTTAGTGGAGCCGGGGCGCTTCTCAATCAGGGTGCGCAGCCTGCTGGAGTGAGACTAAACAGTGGCCGAGGACGAAAAGAGCGTGAGCTTAGGCGTGCGAGAAGTGCACGAGTACGGAACGGGAAACCCTCAATGTGTCCATAACGTACTAAGTGCCTCGGGGTTTCCCCCGTACATGTCCGTTGGCACTATAAGCCCCGGGACGTAACCAGCTAACCATAAAGGCGATCGCAACAGTGTCAAAGTGTGTGCGCGTGTGCGCCAGTGGTTGGGTACGCGGATTGAGTGTTGTGATGTGACGATCTGACAACGAACAACGCTAAAACCCACACTTAAGTAACGGAAGAAGCAGCTGTTCGTAATCAGGTCCTAAATGAAGCACCAGTTATAAACCACCTCACCGATTACTCTGTAACGGCCACCGGCGAGGACGGCGGAACGCTCCGGGGGTGAGAGGTAGGAACCCTAACAAGATCACTTGCAAATTTCCCTCTTTTCTGAAGGAAAACACTTTTTTTATTCAGTTCCAATATAATTTTGTCCATTACACAATTAATGTAAATGTATTAGATGATTTATAAAGAATGAAAATGTTTGTAATAAAGCCTATTTGTGTACAGATGCCTATTTTGCATATTGTCCTATTACACTAGTCTATGGCCAAATTGGTTCAGAAATAAAGCCATAGTTGAAGAAGAGTTGAACCTAAGAGTTGAAACTAAGTTTGAGGTGCTGAAGACAAAAATAACATTTAAATTGTGAAATAGGCTCTACTTTTCATCATACATTTGTACACAGATTGCATCTTTAGTATTGCAGCATCTCTGAATGACCAATAAAAGCTAGACGATGCAATCCTAATTAAACTTGCATCACGCAACAATATGTAAGAGCAATTCAGCAATTTAAAATTGTGTAGAGCAGTGTTATGAGCAATGCTCAGTCCTCTGCCTCAATCTCCTGATACGGCTATCAGTCAGAGTTAAAAAAAAATATTCTAAGTGATTGTTAAAAAAACATTTTTCAATTTATTTCAAAGCTAAAAAACATTAAATTAACAAGGGAGCAGAAAATGGAGCATGATATTCTAGGTTAGTTTATTATTTGAAGCATCGGCAGTTGTTGGCTTGCTTATAGACTCGAAATGGCCAGAATGAAAACTTTCTTAAAAGACCAGTCAGTGTATTGTTGTGCTAACAAAGGAAGGTCATTGCGAGATATTGCAAAGAAACGGAAAATATTTTGCCATGCTGTTAACTACTCCCCTCAGAGAGTAGCACAAACTGGTTCCATCAGTGACAGATTGGGAGGCCCCAATGCACAACTGGGCATGAAGATAAATATCTTCAAAGTGTGCAGTTTGAGACAAGGACGTCTCACAGGTCGTCAACTGACAGCTGCACTAAATAAAATCCGTCTCCAGTGTCAGGATCAACAGTGAAGAGGCGACTTCAGGTTGCTGGACTTCAATGCAGAATTGCCATGAAATAGCCATACCTTCCACTGGCCAATAAAAAGAAAAGACTGTGATGGACCAAAGAGAAAAGACATTGGACACTGGAAAGATTGGAAGGTGTTGTGGACAGCTGAGTCCAAGTTTCAGGTCTTTTTTATTAAAAAGAAGAACATTTGTGAGGCACCGAAACAATGAAAAGATGCAAAGCCAATGCTTAATATAATCAGTCAAGCATGGTGGAGTCAATGTGATGGTCTGGGGGTGCTTTGGAGGTGGTAAAATAGAGGCCATTTTGCCACGCCATTTGTTGGGAAACCGTAGGAAAATGCCCTTTTTTCTGCTGAGATATTTTGGTGCACTACTACTTTAAACTTACCGAACTCATGGTGACTGGAATGTAGAGATTCTGAGAACCCTCATATTTTTGGAAGGTGTGAACATCGTACCAGACCTGCAAGTGCAAGACATGATGGCAGTCAGTAACAGGTACAGCATCTAGATACTGCATAATACCCTTATTAGCATTTACTTAAATGCATAGTCAGGACTTACTAACAATTTGATAAATTGTCATTTAAACCCACATTCAAGAAAATATTATATCAGAACTTGTAATACCAGAGTTCACAAGTGTCCCATGTCACATGACTATCTCTTTCTGAGGTTCTCTGTGTTGTTTGTTCTCTTTTTCACAAAAACTGTTAGAGCTACAAAGACCACAAAGTTGACAGCTAAGTTGCAGGTCAAAAAGTCTGGGACCACAAGTGAAATGCTTGTTTAGATATTTGCAGAGAAGGATTCATACTGCAGCAGTAGTATCACAATCACAAAACACACCTCAAACCTTTCCAACAACTAACTGAAGACCAAACAAGAACAAGGAATGCTGTCAGATTTTTTTCCTTTACAGTGAATCGACCTAAATCCCATCATCTTTTCACTGATATAGCTTGATTATGTGATTTGTAATTAAAAAGATGCTGTATGAATATGCAAAATAGAAGCATTTTACTAGTGGTGTCAGATATTTGGCATCCTCTGCACCATCTGAGCAACTTAGAAGTTGTTTTTTCTTTATTTACAATTTAGTGGTCAATGCACTCTGTAATTCTACAAAGTCTGTAGTTCTGAAGTCCTCCTGTTTCTCTATTTATTTTGTTTGTCCCCTTTACTGGACAGGTCAGGACCCCCAGACATGAGGTACTATTGAGGTGGTGGATCGTTCTCAGAACTGCAGTGACACTGATGTAGTGGTAGTGTGTTAGTGTGTGTTGTTCTGGTATGAGTGAATAAGGTACATCAGTGCTGCTGGAGATTTTTTTTAACACCTCCTTTGTCACTGCTGGACTGAAAATAGTCCACCAAAAATGTCCAGCCACCAGCATTCTGCAGGCAGTACTGTGTGAATACTGTTTAAGGAATGGAGGTTGACACAAACTGTGCAACAACAGATGAGCTGCTGTCTTTAACTTTACATCCACAAGGTGAAGCAATATGGTGATCGACGGCAATAAAGTGTGCAGTGAGTAAACAGTGTTTTAAAACACCTGGACTACAGTCTGTAATTGTAGACCTACAAAGTAAAGTGAAGTCCACTAAAATGTAAATAAAGAATAATTAGACTATAAATTGAAACTAAAGAATGCACAGGATGTACAGTACTGTGAATGGTTACTGTCACCAGCATATTAATAGCAAAACTCCATTTCTATATATGTTGTGTCAGAAACATTAAACTAATCTTGGGGCTAATAATGTTAAGCTCAGCTTCACCTCTCCTTTCCCTGGTAGGTAGGCTGTGATACTCTTTGCATCCTTTCCTGTAACAGGGTGGACCAACAGATCTCTACCTGAAAGGATAATACATATTTTTATTGGTCAGTATAGAGATACTAACACTTAGTGTATGTATCGGACATTTTTAAATTCTTTATATATGATTAAATATCCTCTTCACTCACCAAGCAAGTATTCGTTCTCAATGGCAAATGTGGCTGGATCTTCAGGATAGTCCACCCATAGAGCCCTTGTTTGGTGTAAGGGATGACAGACAGGCAGAAATAAACAATGAGTATTAAAGCTGTATAACATGAAAGCTTACATCAAATAAGTTCAGGAAAAAAGTATAGTTAACAAAGTTATAGATAATATATACAGTTCTGCAACCCAATGGAAATGGCAGAAATGTTCACTATTGATAAAGAGAAGATGCATGAAATTCTGTGGTTAAACAATAGAGCATTTTTTTCTTCCAGTCTCGTCACAGCTACATCCAAAAATAAATACTAAATAGCAAGTCAAACTTGCTACACTATTTTTTTTTTATTTTTACACTAGCAAAGAATGTCGAATAATTATTACGAACATGGCTGCATCCCACATCCATATCCACAACCACATCCAACTATAAGAAATAGTCCCTCTGAACACTTCAATAATAGGCCACTTCGGCATATTCCAGGGTGTCCAGCATTATTAAAATAAGGATAAACAGAGGTGTCTAGTTACAGAACTTGCGCAATACATTGTGAACTACAACATAACCCTCAAAACATAACAGTCAAATTCTTTAACTTTAACAACTGTTCTAGCAGCTTTTCATCTGCATGCAATGTGCAAAAACAACAACTTCTTTGACTTAACTCCATATCAATATTAGTCGAATTCAGAATACTTGTCGTACTGGGGCACACAGAAATCAGATGGGCACAGCTATGCGTCTCTGCTTGCCAGACGTAGGGTCATAAGTGTACATAAATATATCTGTTATTAACTGTCTGTTAAACACTACATATATTTAACACTGAAGTATGTTTTATTCTACCATGGATGAGAAATGCAAAACAAAACAACAATAAAGATTCACAATTAAAGATAAACATAGGCCTATAGATATGAGCTATCATTACCTAGCCTGCAGCTTGGCAGACTTTTAAAAAAATATTTGCAGATGTCCATTACCCCATGAGAACAAAAACCATAGAATACTAATGAGTCTTAGCTTTTGGAATGATGCTGGGCATTATGGGAAATTGAGTGCCTCCTAAAGTGAATTTGCATCCTGTAGTTCCTCTCAGCAACCCAGGATAAAATTGGCTTTTTTCCTCGGTATTGTTAAAGTTTGTCTACTGATGCATCATGCAGAATTATTTTGATTGACTCTTTTTCTTTTTAATCTTCCATCTAAACTATAAACCTATACATAATTGATCTGTAAACCTATACAACTCTACCTATGCGCTTAATGTGAAGGACATAAAGGATGCCGTGTAGTATGGCAGCATGTGTAAGGAGCTGTAGGCATTTTAAGGACTCTAGCAAGAGAATAAAATATCAATACAAAATCTAAAATGAACAAAAGAGCTCATGAGGAAGCTGGTCTGAAGTCAAAATGAAGAATGGAAACACGTCTAAGGGCGGACAGGAAAAGACTGGCGAGAAATCCAGAGCCAAAGTAACAAGCTAACTGTTTGTGTGTTAGTACTGCTCAAAAAATAACTCATTATTTAATTCATTTTTTAAACTGAACCAAATATCGACATATTGACAATTCAGAATAACAGCAACACATCTCAAAACTAGTATGGAGCAGTTTAGATCTAGAGGAACAGAGTCAAAGTTACATTTATTTCTATAGCGATTTTTAAAATGGAGCATCGTCTCAAAGCAGATTTACAACATTCTATAATCTTAAAAGGCCAATCCCAAACTGAGCAAGTCTAGGCCGACAGTGGCAAAAAAAATCCCTGAAAGTAGAAGGAAGAAACCTTGGGAGGACCAAGACTCAAAAAGGGACCCAAATTCCTTGGGTGACCTAGATGTTAATCATTTAATTTAATTTAATTTAATTTAATTTAATTTAATTTAATATTTTTTTTTATTGAGTAACACCATACCCCAGACTCACCTCATGACAGGCTGCCCAGTGCAATGGGCATTGTAGAAGAGCTGATACCAGTAAGGCAGTAGAGCATATCGCTGGCGTATCACCTCTCTGATTAAAGCTGTGTTTTCTGGGCCAAACAGCCACGGCTCACGTCGTGGGTTGTCTAAGTGGGCATGACCCCGGAAAAATGGCTGGTAGGCACCAGCTTGGTACCATCGCACCAGCAACTCAGGGCTTGGGTGCTTAAAGAAACCACCAATATCAGCTAAGAGCGAAATGAGGGACAGAATAAGAAACAAAACAGTACAATTAATGCAATATGAGTGCCACGTACACAACTGATACAACTGCTGCCAAAAAGTCATCAAACATCACACAGAATAGCTTTATTACTTTATAACAAATAAACAAATGACAGATATGACAAAAAATAAAAGATTTATTTACTAGCTGAACATTGTTGCTTTGTGGCGCATATCTCTTGATTAATTGCATGTTTTTTCAAGTAGAGGAAAATAATATGGAATCATTATGTTAAGGAAATATTAATTATAGAGAGTTATATAGAGCTGTATAGAGAATTTTAATTTGTATTGTTGAAAGCTAAACTCCAAAGAAGGCCCCACAAGACAGTAGTCAAACTTTATGAAAGCCAAGTTGATGACTTCATGAAGGAAATCCAACACAGTGTGTGGCAAACATGTTGGTTGTTCTTAATTAGCTGTCTCTTAAATGTGGTGTAAGAATAAAAAATGGGAAGGTTATAAAAAGAAAACCGGTAAACCACGAGTAAGAGGTACGAAGAAAAAAAAATGTTGGAAGAGTCAAATATGCTACCTGCCATCAGTGACCTTCACCATCAGCGCTGTGTGCGCAGAGTACGCAGTATCATCAGGGACTCCTCTCACGCAAACAACAGACTATATATATATATATATATTTCATTCCCATACTGTTACATTTGCACACAATACAGCACAAATGCCATTATGCACTGCTAATTTTTACTCAGGTTTGCACTCCTTCCTTTTCCACTGCACATCATTAGTATTGCACTTTTTTATATTCGCACATTCATGATTTGCACTCTCTTTTATTTGCACAATGCTACTTCTGGTAGATACTAACTACATTTCGTTGCCTTGTACTTGTACTAAGCAATGACAATAAAGTTGAATCTATCTATCTATCAGATAACTTTGGACATATAAAGTTATATTTTTGAGTATTGCTTCAATGTAAGGGCATGCCAATCCTGCTTTCAGATGCTTTCATGACTCTTGTAGGTGTCTAAACTGAAAGTTTAAACACCATTTAATGCCTGTTGTGCTTCTGGTCTGTTATTTTCTGTTTATGTTCTTTTCCATGTTTAAGCATTTTATTTCAGCACTTCATATCCACACATGAACCTGCTTGGCATTACTGTCCACACTGCTTTTACCATGGTCCAATGTTTCTTTACATTCTACCTTCAATAGATTTTTCACTCTATTGTTGATTCCCTTGAGCCACAGGATAATACCATGTACTAACAATGGCATTCCCTATTAGCAAGGTCATCTAAATCAAGTATATAAATGAGAGATAGATAACAAGAAAAGGAAAGATGATAATCGTGTCCTAAAGGGAATGCTTGATGATACTTCTGTTGTTTGATGTGGATGGAATTCAGTGAAGTTTTCTGACTCATTCCCCTCAGATTGAAGTATTCATGTTCAAAGTCTGATAAATAATACACAGCATTCTAATTTCTAGGCCACAGTCCCGTTCATGGAGGGCATTTTTTCCAATTATAGCCACTGAACTCCTAGAGAGCAGCACACTTGGAATACAATACTGTTGCAGGGACACATTTAACTATGCAACGCATATAGCATGAAATATTAAAAGCTTCAGTTACTTTTACTGTGAGATGGAATTAAAAGTTCAAGATGTGCCATAACTGTATATTACCCTCAGTTTGGTTCTTCAGACAGGAAGGGCAAAAAGAGGGTCACATGAGAGAGGTCCTGCTGTCTACGCAGTCCATGCTGGAGGAAGTAACACAGATTCCTTTTTCTTAAACCCTGTCTCTCTATTCTTATCCCGCTATCCTTATAACAGCAAATTTGCTCCTGCAGGCCTGTTTTCAATAGAATGCTTTTCTGCCCATTATATGTAGTAAAAGGAAGAGATTTTATTTGATTCCTAATGCACATGTGAGAAATGGATCCTGCTTCCATTGGGCACATGCAACACTTGCCTGTGAGGAACACTGAGCAACACTTTTTCATGACTGGTTTATTTTTTGTTCTAGATTCCAAGCTTGATCTTTCATTATATGGCTTTGTAGCTGACATACTTTGCCAGTGCAAGGCACCCCCTGCCAGGTGGAGAAATAAAGAACCAGCTAACCCATTGGCCAGGAACCTGGCATGATTGATTTGACACATTAGTCCATGGAGGCTGCTCTTGCAAAATAGGAGGGAAGAGTGGCAGACAGAGAGCATAATATTGTTACCGCTTGTTCTACTGAGACATATGGATGAATATGATGTATATAAAGGGTTTTGGGATAGAGATGTTAAAAGACAGCAGAGATTGACACTTCAAACACCTCTTGCTCCTCAGAGGAAACCTTCCATTATTAAACACTCTGAGAAATGTCCATACCACTCAAACATCTCCACAGAGAGATCTGTTCACTCATAAGATGTTTACTCAATCATAGCCTGTATCAGAGCAATGCAATATCGCTCCTTAATACCATGTTAGGTGAGAAACCTTATTATTCAACAGTCTGTTGATGGAGGTGGCAAAAGACTTAAAGTAAAGTGGGAAACGGGGAAGGAGAGTGAAAGTAAGGAGAACTGGGCCATGATTGCATGTGTGTGTGTCTGTGTGTGTGTGTGTGTGTGTTATGGTCCATAGTTATGTAGGTCAGTTTTATACTCCAGATATAGGAATTTGTAGATCTGACATAATAATGCATTTAGCCTTTGGTGATGGTTCCACTGTGTTTCTCATTTTGTTCTATTGTGCTGATCCATTGGAATAAAGCAATATCTCAGCACCAGGCCACAGAATGAGGCCGGGCAGGTGCCGCTGGATGGGTGAAGTCCAGGTATAGCACCTAGTATTGACCTCAAACAAACTTGCTCTCACAGTGGCTATCAGTGAGCCATCTGCATGACCTGCTAACCACTATCTAAAGAGACAACAAAGTTTTATTCATATATACTGTTTTAGTTTTACTTTATATACCTGTAAAGAGGAACAGTCCATTTTTACTCAGTTACCAGTGTTGCTAGGCCAATCTGGACTATGGACTAGGCCAATCTGATTGATGGAATCAGCTTCTAAATCAGAATTATATCTTGACCATAAATAAATGACTGGGGAGAGCCTGGAAAATTAATAACACAGCAAAACTAATAGCACAATAGGTAGTATTTAGGGTAACCCCTTGTGCAGCAATAACTGCATCTAAACACTGGCCGTAGCTGTTGATCAGTCTTCTACATTGGCAGGTAATAATTTTAGCCCATTCCTCTGTATAGAACAGCTTCAAATTTGGGATGCTGGCAGGCTGAACAGCTTAAGTTATTGCAAAAAAATTGTAAGTTTACTTGGTCTTTCTAAAACATCATTGTTCTTTAATCATTATTTGGTAAAATAACTTTTGTACTTAAGATTTACATTTACATTTAAAATACTTATTGTCGGCTTGATCCATTTATTTATTTATTTTTATTTATTTATTCAGAGTCAATTGGTCAATTAGAGATTCAGTTACAGACATTTCATTCAGAATTTGCTGGTATTATTCAGAATCCATTGTTCCATTAACAGTGGTAAGCTGTTCTTAGGCAGATGCAGCAGATACTAACACCACCTTGTTATACCAGATAATATATGGTTATTATGCTGAGATAATGGCTTCCTCTCTTTAAACATAATGTGTCTAATTTTACAAAAAAATATTTTAGTCATAACCAGCCTATTTTCAA
>JAUZSV010436952.1:0-10036 GCA_034780495.1 Parotocinclus cesarpintoi | reverse complement strand
TACTGGCCTCTGGGCCAGAAGGTCCAGGTTTTATATCCCACCTCTGCCAAGCTGCCACAGTTGGTCCCTTGAGCAAGGCCCTTAACCCACAATTGCTTGGATTGTAAGATTTTATAAGTTGTAAGTCGCTCTGGATAAGGGTGTCTGCTAAATACTGTAAATGTAAAATGTAAGTATTTAGTGTGCGTCCCTTTACAAGTATTTATATGGCAGCTTTGTCAGGATGCCAAGATGACTCTTTTATAGTCCTGGGCACAAAAGTGCATTTAAGGGAACTTTTAAGTTCTGTTGAAGCCAGCTATGTTTTCAATCAAACTTGGCAAACCAATTTTCTTTGGACTTTGTTTAAGGGCAGCAGGGCAGAAAGTTGATGAAGGAGCTTATTGCTAAAAATGTGTCCTACTGAGAGTCACTGGGGTACCGGTAGAGCCTGTTCTACTGCCCCATTTGTCTATGGAGAATCCAGAAATATCAGCTTTACATTATGAACGTGTTACAAATGAGGGTTGCTAAAATAATAGAAGTGGTGTCCACAAACTTTTGTCTATAGAGTATATATGCTGAACCTGGATATGTAGATTTGTAAGGGGTTACAAACGTCACTTGTTCTTCGATCTGTGAATGGTCCTAATGAATCTATTAAAAGAAAAAAACAGAGGGTTTTCTTTCCAAAATGTGGCAACCATGGTTACTTTCTGGCGGTAGTTTGTACGTTTTTTAATCAAGTAGCTTGAAATAGAATATTAATGCTGATGAAGACTTTTTCATTTCAAAATTTATAGGAAATATGACAATGCACTGACAACCTTGTGTTCTAGAAGATTTTATTGTCTTTATACTCTATGTTAACTTATTCCAACAGCAAGGTGCCAGTGTCGTTGACCGTGTAGTCAGTCACACTGATAAATTTCACACTGAACCACAGCAGCTGGTCCGAACTGGTCATACTTGTTATCAGTAAAACAAAAAACAAGCAAACCACTGTGTAGTGGAGAAAATCAGAACAGTGAAAATCCAGGTTGCTTTTGCATTAAGAACCACAACCTGGCTCAAGCTACTTATAATAGACATAGAATGTATAGATGTGCATCCCACATTTGGGCTTTTGGACATCTGAAGCACATATCATAAGTGTGTGTTTCCAGGAGCTTGACAGAAAATTGTAGCCCCTGGAACCTTACTGAACATTTTGTAAATCTGCTGGATAAAAGCACTGTGCATTGTCATTTCCACAGGATTTCCTAAGACAGCTTTCTTTAGAATTCACACCCATTTCCACCAAATGTCAACCCATTGTTGTTTATAGTAAGATTAATCAGGCATATCCATATAGATCGAGTTCATATTTACTGTACATACAGTACTGTTCAAAAGTCTTAGGACACCATTAGATTAGCTATAGCATTGTTTTAGCAATATAATGACCATGCATAATTATATCAGTATATTCAGTTTCGTTTTAGAACACAACCAGAAAATGGCAGCACTGTGGCTCGGTGGGTAGCACCGCTAGGGTCTGTGTGGGTCTACTCTGGGTACTCCAGTTTCCTCCCACGGTCCAAAGACGTGTTCCAGGTTAATTTGTGTCTCTAAAAAGTGGCCCTTAGTGTGTGACTGTGTGTGTGTGCCCTATGATGGATTGGCACCCAGTCTAGGGTTGTTCCTGCCCTTGAGTTGCCGGGTGAGCACCGGCTGGCCCGCGACCCCATGTGGATTAAGCGGAAGAGAATGAATGAATAAACCAGAAAATGCATGACATTTGTATGCAGTATTTAAAAAGCAGATATGTAGGTATTTATTCATTTTACACCTGAGCAAAAGCAGCTCAAAAGCTGGCAGCCTCATCATGAATGGCCTTTTTGCAAGGGTAGCAGCCAAGAAACCACTTTTTTTTCTAACAGGAAACAGGATGAACAGTCTAAAATATTCCAAAGCTCACAAAGACTGGAATGAAGATCAGTGGAAAAGAGGATTAGACAATGTGTATTTATGACTTTTATCGGGATTCCATTATAAAGTCAATTTCCAGCGTTCCAACAATTCCAGCTTAAAATGGGGAGGACCTGTATACAGTATATGTACATAATATATACAGTATGTATGAAACACCATGGTTTACGGTAAATTCAGCTTGGCTGGATTTCTCAGAACGTATCCCCATCATAAATCCGGGAGACCCAAAACAAAATATGCCATCATAAGACCCAAAAAATAATAGCCTTTCTCTGACTCCTTGCTGCAACACTTAGAATGCAATTCATGCTAGTGTTCCTTAATGACCTGCATGTTTTTGGAATGCAAGAGATTTGTGTTCTTGGAGTTATTGGATATGTCTGGGTATTCCCAAACGTGTCAAATTCCGAAATTATCAGAAAAGCGTGTTTGACGTGAGCTGGATGAAAAGACGTCACTTGAAATGGCTCTAAGGTTTTACCTGTCGATGAGCTCTGCTTTGTTTGACAGTGACACGACACATCAGCATGCCAAACATGCTGACTCAGGATTCCTCTTCTAAATGCATTCAGCCAGAATGGCTTTAGCTTCTCACGGCCTGCCGGTCGTTCCCCTCTGACCGGTGCTGACTGGAGTGCCTTGCAAAGCCCTCGGCACTCAGCGGAAAAGTCTTTGTAGCGTTTCCAGTTGGGATGTAGATAGCTAAAAGTGCACAGCAGAGTGAGAAATGGAGAGCTCTTCATACTCTCAGCTCTTTGGCTTGCTGGAGTGACCCTCCACCTTCAAAAATAGCAGCCTGAATCATCAGCATGCAACTTGAAGGGTGTAAGGGACTTTCTTGCGGTGAAAGCTTTATATAATACTGTATTTTGAGCCAAGTTTTAAGCATTGTTGGAGTGAGCCAGTATGGTCCATTGTTGGAATTCCTGTATGACTCATATAGGAAAGTGTGAATGAATCGTTTGTGCTGTTTCGGAATGAAAAGCACCATACTTTTGATACGACTCATGAGACCCTCAAGGTTAGTGAGTAATGCTTTGTTGAAGTGAATTATTCACAAAGGTCATATTTGGGAGCAGAAAGTTGACTCAGACGTTGTTCTATATTTAGGATTTGAATTCAGCCTTGTGTTTTGGATCTTAATATTAAGAGATATGAGTCATGACAATACTAAAGAGCAAAAGTCTTAGGCCACCATTAGGTTTGCTGTTTTAACAATGACCATATATAACATGGGACTGTGGTGGCCTAGCGGTTAAGGTACTTGACTCAGGACCAGATGGTCCAGGGTTCAAATCCCGCCTCTGCCAACTGCCACAGTTGGGTCCTTGAGCAAGGCCCTTAACCCACAACTGCTTGGTAAGCAGTTTAGTAAGACTGTATCAGTTGTAAGTCGCTTTGGATAAGGGCGTCTGCTAAATGCTGAAAATGTAAATGTAATATATTCTCGACAACTGGACCTAATAAATTCACCACTTTGATTCCTCTGATCTACAGTCCATTAGAATAAGACCATTCCTGACCACACTGGTCACAAAAATTACGGGATATTTCAAAATGAAGTATCCCATAATGAAATATTCCCTAATTTTTGTGAGCAGTGTAGTTTTTCAGACTAGTGGTTTTGTTGATGTGGGTGTCTGAATAGTCGTTGCCAATATTTAGAGTGCTGATTGGCCATTATATAATGCCGATATCAAACATTTTTGGCCATTGATGATACTAATGTTAATGAATAAAACACAAAATTAAAAGATTTATTGCACTTATCTACAAAAAACAGCATAATTTACATGCACATAAACCGATCACTGCAGAAAATCTGATTTCAGTCAGTAAGCTGATTAACGACTTTACCTGCACATGAGTAATCAGATAATGGAATATCTCCATGTTAACATGACTCAGGCAATAATAAGATTTCTACTTTGCAACCAGCCAGTAATCTCACAGAAATATGCGACATAAATTAAGGTTAATATTATATAATTAAATTCTTCATTTTATCAAGCATATACTGCTTCTTAGAGGCTTCACAGTGTGTGATGGCTTCACAGCCATTTTACTGCATTTAATATCCTCTGTTTAATTTCAGGCCACGTTCTATGGTAAAAGGGCCCAAATAAAGCCTTTAGAATAGGAGGACCTGGCAACTGTGTCGGGTTAGGCTTGCGCACATGTTCAGATATCGAGTAAGTGCATTCATGCTTTGAGAAATGCAATTTTCTTAGTTGAATTTTTAGATCGAAGTATGCTGCTTACATGACAACTTAAATAATCAGATAATTAGTCACTTAATCACAAAAGTGACTATGGATTAAGTTCATATAAATGCACTCACTGTTAGAGTAGTCATGGGCGTGGTAGTGGGGGAACTACCCAGGGCCCGAGTAGGGAGTGTAGTCCCATAAAAATCCAGATTTTTTTTTTGTTGCTCACATTCCTCGTGTACTGGCATGGATAGGGGCCCACTGAGAGTGTACAGGGGCCAGAGAGTTGACATCGAGAGTGTACAGGGGCCAGAATTTGCTGCTACGCCCCTGAGAGTAGTGTCCATGATAGCAGCATTTTATAGTTACTAAGTAATCCCAGTTTATGAACTGTAAGTTGTAATGCATGAAGCAAAGTTGCTCTGCATTTTCCCCAAGATTTTCTAAACATCAGCCAATTACAATTATCAAAATATGTCATTGATAAATCGGTCTCCTTCGGTCCTGTCAACTGTGATCCTGCCAAATGCTTCTATTGCTAAATTGTAAGGGGAGGTTACACTAAATGCTTGCCACCATATCCTATAGAAGCTGTTTTTAGTCTGCATACACATTTCCTGTATTTCCTGGTTGTATTTGAATAAGTGCATGCAAAATAATTAAATATGGTCATTATGTCATTGCTAATACTGTACAATGATAATCTATTATCTAATCTAATTTTGCACAGTACTGTAGAACTTTGAAATAATGTCTATGCTTGTACTATCACTGAGAGATGTTATTCAGTTTAAGGATGATTGCTATATGCATAAATACTTTTAGTTTCGTTATTTCCCATATCACACTCAAGTCAACAGGCAGCCTGAGAAGCGATAAGCAAGCCCCTTTCCCATGCCTCTGCGCATTTATCATTAACTAACCTCGATGAAAGAGCCTGAACATTTTTATTCAGTGTGACAGCAGAGGTTGTTCCATCAAAAGTGACAAACATATGTAGCGCAGTGCGAAAAGAGTCATTGATTGACAAGTCATGAGTTGTGAACTTGTGGCAGTGACCTTGTTTGCTCTTGCTTCAGCAGTTTTGAGGGTTTACTGTGAATTGACACTGTGATGGAGACCGTGGACGAAACAAACGGGCCATATGTTTTTCGTCTGGTATTTGTATTTCGTTTGGTTAAATGAAGGTGTAAGTTGGTAGTTGTTTTATTGCATTGTCACACAATTGTTTTACTGCTATTGCTTTCCTGATAGGCTGGATAACTCCGCACAGATCAATACCTCCCCGGCCTTTAAATGGGTACAACTGCATCAAGTATTTTCCTCTGGTATTGCTCAACAGCTACATGTACATAGTGACACTGCATTGTAAATTGTGGTGTTACATAATTATTTATGGGGATCAAAGAAATATGACTTTCTGAAGTTATGGCTCAGTATTTAAATTTACATATGAAGAGTTTGAATTTTGCTTTCACCCACCAAGACAAGAACTTAAAACTCAAAAGTCATGGTGCTACTGACGATCACTTTTATATCATTAATCTTCCCTGGACATCATTGACTAAGTGCCTGAGTAATGATGATTTATTTATGATACCTGCATTGTGAACTTTAGATAAAGTTCCGACTGCTTGGGTGAGAGAAATTGCTTAGCACCAAACGTACAAAGCTTCGTTCCTGTGCCTTTGCAGTTCTGTGTCCTCTGATTGCTGGACCAGCTCTAGGAGTGTTGTGTTCATGCTCCTCTCACATTGTGGCCTGTGTTGTTTTTCATCTGAGTTCAGCTGCCCTTAGCTCGGCCCTGATAGCGACCTGCCTTTCATCCTCCCACACAGCGATACGGCGGTATTCGCTTTTGTTCTCTGAGATCGCTCCAATTCGGAGGCACTAGTGATTCAACAGAATAAACTTTTACCTCTGGATCCTTCACCTCCAATGATAAGGAAGAAGAGGACAAAATGACCCATTTCTGATGAAAATGGACATAATTTAAGCTAAACGTATCACAAGCTGCGTATGGATAAAAGACCAACCTCAATGAAGTTTAGTGACGTTCGAAAAAAACGAGTGCCATTTTCGTAAACAGGACGTTACATGTACAGATAATGAAATAATTAACTTTACAGAACTTTAATAGGAATTTCATAATAATTTAAGTTTGTCACACCCCCAGGTTTTCACTCAGTCTTGTTACCCTACCATAATCCCACTTTTCAGAATTATGAAATTATGGAACATACCACAAGTCACATGTTCAGTAGTACGTTGTGTTATCTGAATTTTCTGAAGACCATGGAAAAACCAAACCTTCTTCCAAAATTTCTTTTAGTAAGTAAATCATTTTAGTAAGTTATTTTTGTAAGTATTTTCCCTGTATATTTGATAAATCCTGTAGATTTGATGGTATATTTGAATTGTAACTATTTCTGAGAAGTCAATCTTAACTTGCTATCCTTTACTGTAATTATTTTAGTTGTTATTTTGTACCGTAAAAATATGAAGAATGTGCTCAGCGTCCTAATGTTGTTAGTAATGGTGCAATGGTACATTTTATGCTAAAAAAAAAAAGTCTTAGGACTGAGTAACAATAACAGGAGAAACCAATGCATTATGGGTTCAATGTGGGTGTTGTTATATTAAATGTTAAAACAAATATAGACATTTTATTTACATTTTGAAGAATTACAACAAGACCATTTGGCAGAATGATTCGTTAGGCCACCCTGTCACGATCTGAAAATAAATATTTTCACAAATCCTAGATTGATAGCTGTTTTACAGAACACCCTCCTCTCATGTCAAAGGTCCTTCCAGGTATTTGAACTTCAATTGCATATACAGAAAGGTAAACAGTGTGTCCTGATGTCCTAAATGGCTACAGGTGTTCAGTGGTGATTGCATGATTGCCTGAGTCTGACAGAACTGGAGGTGTTGTGCCTGAGAGTGAACGAGAGCCCCTCTGACTAGAAGAGACGCTGGTGGGGGGGATAGGAGACTAGATCAAGGGTAACCCTGGACATATTGGAGGTCAGCATTCTAACACCCAAGCCCTCCTGGCAACCGTTTGTGGAATGTTCTCACGGACTGGCCAAGGGAAGTTGGGAGCCCCCAGACAATTGCCCGAGAGTTAATATTGGCCTTCCAGGCCAAAGGTTAAATTTGGGGAGGTCAGGCAGGAGTGTTGGAAATAAGCCAGTGTGAAAAATGGTGGCTTGGTTTTTATAAACTGTTCTTCAGAACTGTTCATGGAAGGAACCACAGAAGTGAAGAGTAATGCTCCCCCTGCTTTAGAACACCCATTGGGCAACAGCTGGCTATGGAATTGGGTTACCTCCTTTATACTGTAGGACAGGATAAGGAAACACTGTCAGCCATATGCACACAGATGTTCATGCCATAAACAGACTTATTCTTTAGGCTTGCACTGGAAGAGCATAAAACGTTTATTTATGACATCACGGAGTGAGGTCAGCATTTTTAAATGCAGCCATCCAAGCTGTAATTCGATCAGATATCTAGTATGGAAACACAGTTACTTTGTTCTTTCCCTGACCTTCTGATTTGTATATTTACTAGAGATCGTTCGGCCGGTGACCGAAATTGGCCAATCAGTCTCATATAACTGATTCTGTGCTGGTCACATTTATACCTGTGCAGCATGAACACAGCTGTACGTAAACAGCACAATGCTGTTACTAACTTGAATTCAGTTCATGTCTGTACATTTACATTTACATTTACGGCATTTAGCAGACGCTCTTATCCAGAGCGACTTACAACTCATACAGTCTTACAATTCAAGCAATGGTGGGTTACGGGCCTTGTTTAAGGACCCAACTGTGGCAGCTTTGGCAGAAGTGGGATTTAAACCCTAGGCCATCAGGTTCAGAGTCCAGTAACTTAACCGCTAGGCTACCCAGTCCCAATATGGAGCTTTAAACACGGCTCAGCCGCTCGCAAGTTTTGTCAGTCATGCTTAAGTGCTATTCAGTGAACTTAATAGTCTATTTATATAGAGCAATACGGATGACTCCATTTCAAACAGTATCATTGTGCTAAATATGCTGAATTTGACAAAAACGAAATAAAGGCAAAGGAGTTACAGCTAAAGCTTTGCAACAGCACAGAACATTGCATAAGCCAGCTGTATCTACTATCTTTCTTTAGCAGCAAAGATCCCAATAACCAAACGTTTAAACCAAAATGTTTCTTTATGCTCTCATTGACAATACTTAGAAAGAAAATTTGAATATCCCAAAAATGCCAGTCAGCGATGAAAATTGCTTTCGGTGCATCTCTAATATTTACTCATCTCATTACCTTTGCCTCTATTATATTGGACAATTAACCTTCCTGTTCATTCCCTCATTGATGAATCCATTCATCCGTCCTCACTTGGCCACGTGAGCTTCAGGAATTAACTGACAGCTTTATTTTTGAGTGGTGCAGCAGGAACTCCAGATCCCTCCCCTTTTGCATCGGCTCAGGTTACCTTAAGGAACTGAACTGCATGAATGGTGTGGGTCCTCATATCAGCAGCTCCCTGCTCCATTCACAATTTCTTCATGCCATTAGTCGTCTGACCTCCACTGTTCAAACAGGGGTGGATGCCAGGGTGGCAGAATATAACCTTTTAGTCTTAGTGCTATTGTCAATATTTACCTACAGTTCATTTCCCACTGAAGGTGTCTGAGGAAGGATATGAAGTAAATGTAAACAGTTCAGCGTCTCCTTTAACAGCTTGCCCCAGGGAAGTCTTGCAAGAAATACAAGAAAATGTCTATTGATACTGGCTGTAAGACAACGTAGCACTACTTAACGCTCACTTACGCAACGATTCTTTTTCCCTAGCAGGCTAACATATCTCAGCATTACACAGTGGCCTATATTTATGACGACATAAAGGAGACATTTTCCATATCCAGTGATATGTTATTTGTTGATAGTAGTTATGGTTTCATTGTTGTGTTTACGAGTCATAAAATATATGTAAAAAAAAATATCAAAGAGAACTATCCCTTTTATGGAGTAGCGCATGCTTGGTTATCAAGAACAAAGCTCTATTTGTTCTTACTATTGAGAAATGTTTTACTACGGGGTGTGTACGCGTAAAAACAGGTCTAAAAAAGGATCCATGCCATATTTACACAACTATATAATGATGGAACTGTCTCTCGTCACCCCTGTGTCTGTTCTTCTGCTTTTGGTATTGCGAGTTGAATGACTGTCTGGATGGTTGACCCAAGTACAAGTAAACGGATGAATATAGCAGCCTAAACAGTTCTGGCAGCTTTGTAGACCTCTGATATGGTTCTCTGACAAATGAGCATGGTTTTGGTTAATGCAAACAAGAACTTGATTCAAGGTCAGCCTCGTGGCTTTCTTTGACTGATAGCACCTGGTCTGTTGATATGGCTTCTTAGAGCTGACTTGCTGCATGCCCAAAGAAAAAGCCAAATCAAGCATGGTGGCCGTTTTAACCCCTTTGCTCTTCCCTCTTGTTCCGTACATCCCTTTAAGGTCTGACAGATGTTTGGAATGTTTCACCTTTGACAGCTGACCCTGCAGCTATAGCATGGTTAACTGGTGAAACTAGCTCATCGAGGCGCACCTTGGAAGCTCTGGTTATAGGATTGTGCTTTACTGTTTACCAAAGATTTTATTCCTAGTGCCCTAAAACATCTAGTTGGTACCAGCTGTGGGATTCAGGGGCAGGATTTGCAGCTGGAACCAAACAATGTGCAATACCATACTAAACTGCATCCAAAAACAGAAGCAACATCAATTCAATTAAATTCAAATTTATTTATATGGCGCTTTTTACAATGGTGCATTGTCTCAAAGCAGCTTTACAATCTTATATTATCTTA
>JAUZSV010436931.1:0-10040 GCA_034780495.1 Parotocinclus cesarpintoi | reverse complement strand
ACAGTGTTGTAAGTTGAGCCATGAGTTTTGCTTTTTCAGTCCAACTTTGATCGAGAACTTACCTGGCTTCCTTGACCTTACCTCCATCAGACAATTTGAAAATGGATCGGAATATCAAAAGTGAGAAAGGCTTATTATCCAATATTAGAAGCCGACCTCACAGTCATGTTCTAATAAGAGAACAAAGTGATATACCATGTTTTTATGTAGTAATTTTGTTTTGGGTATCCACAAACTTTGGTCTGTATACAGTATGAATATGTGCATGCACTTGATTAAAAGACATGGTTATTTTATAATTTCTCAAAATATGGCCATCAATCAATTATTTTATGTCTCTGCTCTAGACTTTTCACCACATAAATCAAAACACTGACATACTCCAATTTGCATAGATGCCTATGACATGTGCACATTTCAGTCTTAACATAGCCACAAAAAATTATATTAGTTGTTTTTATTTTTCCATTCTCCATTTCTCAATTCTCCAACCTACATTATAACAAATTTGTACATCTTCAATCTTTGAGTTATCCATGCATTGTATTGATCTTAAAAATAAGGCAGCTCAATGAGGCTTGGAAGCTACATACCAACTGTCCAATAATCTGCCATCTGTATCCAAAACCACCCAACATTTCTTTAGGCAATTACCAGCAACCTTACAGTATATACCACAACAAAGATCAACACATCACTGACATCTGACCTGGAGCGTCTCTCTTTAGCTTGGCTTGAGTTACACCTCTACTGAAGAACCCATCCCTTAACCTAGCTGACCTGTGCAACTACAGACATATCTCCATCATTCAAGTCTGCTCCTCTCACAGTTATTGAAATGCTACACAAAGCCAAATAAATCTAGTTTCAGTACTTGCCCTTCTGGATTGTGTGATTTGAGCCTGGTTTCTATTATAAATACACCTTAATCCTAACAGGTAGCACAGAGATGCTCACTCTCATAATCTAATGGGATTACAACACCAGTTCCTCAGTGATCAGTTATTGATCCTCTACTGTTGTCCCTGTACATTAAATCAATTCACTCATTGATTAGATCCGATTCATTTATTCACTGCTTGATCCTGGACAGGATCACGGGAGAGGCAGTGCCTAGCCGGGAGAAAAGGGACAAGGCAGTAACATAACCATACATGATGGCAAACCATTGTAGGGCACATATACTCAGACACTAGGAACACACTTTAGAGAAAGCAATTAACCCAATACGCATGTTTTTCCAAAAAAGCCAAAGTACCTAGAGGTACTTTACAGACACATGCAGACTCCACAGAAAGGAGCTAGATAAAACTGAAACCCAGATGAACTAATCTGCCTTTCAGCAAAGAAATCCCAGATGCTGGAGCTCTCAGATGGTCTCAGATGGTCCACAGATGGTCTGACTGGCCCACACAACAACAAATCTTGGATGTTCATTTGGGCAAGAACACATTTTCCTGAAATTTAGTGTTGCAGATTATTTTGTGAAACAGAAGAAAATATCATTTTCTTACCAGAGAAGCTACACATATTCACACAGGCTCTCCATATTTCCAGAATCGATTACTATAATGATACGCTTACTGGTCTGCCTTCATGTTTCTTTGCTCTACTACAGAGCAAACTCTTCTCATGTAACTCCTTTACTGAGCTCTCTCCACTTTTTGTTGCATACAGGAACAAATTTCAAACTCGTGTCCTAACTCTTTAGTAGGTTCTGCTTCATGTTTTTTTGCAATCTTTGATTCGGGACTGCAAACTTGTACACCAACTCAGGCCCTCAGGGCATTCAGTACATACTTGATTTAAGATTTAACCATACTATTGGATTGTATACTAATCGTTACAATAACTTAGTGCCCTGGCTCATCTTTTCACTATTACTTTGCAAAAATTTGTAATTAAATAAACAACATGTGCATTAGAGGAGCAACAATTAGAAGACTCCCAGAGCAGAAAATATCTCAGCGTAGCTGTAGTTTTTACATTTTTAACCAATGTGCCACCACAGTCTTAAACCAAAATACACTAGATAGACAAAAGTTTGTTTACACACCAAAACTGCTACAACAGCCTTTGTACTTGTAAGATGGCTTTCCACTAGGTTTCTGAGCATTGATCTCAGCTTCTGAGGCTAAATTTTGATATATCAGTGCAAGGTGTCGGATAGAGGTGAGGTCAAGATTCTGCAAGTCTGCCATGTTCTCAATCAAAATTGGCAAAACTGTACTAGTACAAACAATTCTACTGTTTGTCTATGGAGAACCCTGAAACATTGGCTTTATATGTGTTACAATGGAATATAGCTGAAAGAGCATAGTTAAAAATATTTGTCCACAAACTTTTCTTTAGATACACTCCCCACAAAAAATAGGGGATATTTTATTTGAGATGTAAAAAATAGCTTCACTTATAAATTATTATACAAATTGCTAAAGTATGTTTTTCCTTTTAAACGATTCTGGCATCGAACCGTAAAGGTGCTTAAGGCAGATAATTCATTCATTAATCACAAAAGCAACGGGTTCGAGTCTGGATAAAAGGTGCCAAGAGGAAAGTTTGTAAAGAATTTACTTTGATCAAAGCTGACAGACAGTAGCATTCTGAGGGTTTGCAAATACAAATCTGTCCAAGATGTCTCTAAGCAAATGCATTGCTGATATAACACTTTAGCCCTCAGGCCCTTAATGATTTGAGGCCTCTGACAGGCTATTTTTCCCCCACCTACACACCAGATATTTTCGTCTTATAAATATGTGACTCCTGTTGGCAGCTCTCTCAAGATGCATTAGTGAAGTATGGTTCCCAGATTTTGATCAGATGAGAAGGATATTGTATTTTAATGCCTACAGACTAATGGTATCAAACTACAAGACAGCTAAGAACTATTACATTAGCATAAATTTTAATGCTATTAAATGCTTAGCAAATTCATCCACCTAATATTTTTTAAAGCTTAGCAAATTCATCCACCTAATCACTAATCCGGATCTAATCATTTTTTATTTGCCGCAATGGCAATTTGAAACTTATACTTACATTTGTTATCATCAGCCAGACATAACTTCTTTAAGTTAGTAGACTTAAAGGTTGCAACCTAAATGCATTGTACTAATATACTGCCATATATACTGCTCAAAAATGTAATGTAATATCCCCAATTTTTTGTGAGCAGTGTATATTTTACATGCACTCACTGATCAATTTAGTTCAATTTAGATGCACCTCCGTGATTATCAACTGTTAAAAAAGTATAAACAGTTAATTTAATTTAGTTTTACCAATGATATAGATGTCATTTGTTTATCAGTGACACTAGGTTGTTTGAAACCTTAACATTACAGAAAGGAGTAAACAGAACTAACAAAGTATGTAGAGAAACAGATGTACATGTACATACAGTATGTAAATGTCGAAATACGGTTTCTCTACATACTTTCTTATTCCCCTTTAAATACGTTTACATGTGAAGTATTTATACTTGTGGTATCCAAGAATCAAAAATGTCCAGCCACCAGCATGATTTAAGCTGCAGCCACTTACCCATGGATGTATGATTAAGCAGTCAAACATAGAGCAGAACTAAGCTGGGATTAAGCAGGCACCATCATCAAAAGCACATTTTCCATTTTAAAGAAAGTCTTTTCTTTGTATTGTTAGTAGACATTTTCTTCAGCATAAATACTATGGCTTACAGTCCAAGGGCAAACTCAACATGAAGAAACACAGCATGAAGAAAATTAACAGATGTGAACGAATTCATGGCTCAAAAAATTGTCAACTATTTTAAGATTACAGTCAGATATGTTGTGCTGTTGATATGTGATCATTTGCCTTATTACTTTTTCGCCTTATGTGAAAAGTCGACATTTAATTTGAATACACAATTTGTCTTACAAAAAACATTAATGAATCTTGATTATCATTGGTTGTTGGTCTTTGATGCATAACATTGAGCTTGCATTTTCAAACACAACAGATCCTGACATAACTGGAGCAGACCAGAGGGCTTATTATTTGATTATACATATTCCACACCACATCTTATGAAAGTAACAATGATCATTAAATGAAACCGTTTAAATTCAGCCTGCAACCAAGACACCATTTGCTATTAGCATAAACCATTACAGCTCCATACGCCATCCACGGCTGTTTACTTAAATTTGTAAGGTCTTAAATTATAATAAATTTTAATAGAAAATAAAAATCTGTTTCACTCCGGACATTGTGGCTGTAAACAGCTTATCAACACTGCAGATCTCTTTGTAATGCAATTCTGGCCTTCTTATGGGCTTGTTTCCATAGCCCTAGTTTCTTGTTTCAGGTGTGGGATCTGGCAACCCTGAATCATGTGTATGTAAGTAACTACCTTACCGGCTTTGTGGTCGCCTTCTCATTAGCTCACGTTTGGACTACAGACTTTTCAAACTTGTTTGATGAGTTCTTGTGCAAACTCCTCATGTTTGTGTGTTTGGCTTCCCATTACTTATTTGTAACAAGCTGTAACCGGCAAGATTTTGTCCCTATCTTATTGTAAGCAGTACTCCTTTTTTGTCCCCCCACTACCTACATATACTCTAACTTGAGTTTTCAGCGCATTTACATATCATATGCATGCAGTAGCTAGCCTTTATATTTAAATTACATTATTATAAAAGACTATGTGACTATGGTAATGTCCAGTCAAGGTGCATTTCAGTCACACCTGTTCTCTGACAGCATGTAGATTTAAGGACTGCATACTTTAGGATCTTTCAAAAGTGTAGAGAAGAAGTAATAGTAACTGTTTCACTGATCCTTTCATCAGACAGTAGGGTAGAGCTTTTACTGAATTAGGATTTTTGGATGTTTTATGATATTATGGAACACATTAAATCACTGGTTGATTGTATCATTTATATTACCATTCTGAAATACAGACCAAATGCACTGTTTCAGAATTGGTTTTGCCCACTTCATCATATGGAGACAGTTTTGTACAGGAACATAAATAACCTTCTACTCTCTGCTGACCTGGTGTCATTACGGATCCCTCCCCCTGCAACATATTCACAAAATTGGACACATTTTGTCACATCACAGTTCTCCCCTGGCTCCCTTCCAGTGACAGCTCTGCTACTGGGAAACACAAATAACTGTCGTAGTAACCCAAGCTGGCCTTCAGGGATCTGTTCTGGATCATCTCCTAATGACAGTCTCAATTTAGGACATTTTGCTGTCATGGGTTTAGTTTCCATTGTTATACAGATTACCTTAAAACCCCTAAAATAGTTTCTTTAATATGACAAACACTGTTGATGGAGCTCAGATTGACCCTGCATCAACTGTGTACAACCCCAAATCAGAAACATTTGTGACGTGTAAAAAATACAGTACTTACATTTATTTGCTTAAATTCAAAATGTATTTAATTGCAGACAGTATGGACTTGAGACAGACATTTCATAGCTTCATTTCAACAACCATTTCCTGCAACTTATTTAAAGAAAGTTGGGAGGGGGGCAATTTGGAGATACTAATGAATTAAAAAAGTAAATAATGATGTGATTTCAAATGGGTGATGTCAACAAGTGATTACAATCAAGATTTGGTACAACAGCAGTATCCATAATAGGCTATTGAGTATTGGAGAAGTAAATTTGGGCAGAGCATCTCCAGTGGTGAACAAATATGTGAAAAAAGTAGTGAAACGTTTAAAAGCAATTCTCCTCAAGTATATACTGGAAGAATAGGGATCACAAATTTTGTATATTAGCCTGAAATGTAGCAAAAGATGTTTTTTTTACAAATAAAATGTTGGCCAGACAAAATATGAAATATCCTGGTTTCATACTGTTTACAATTATATAAAAGGCAAAGCGCATGTAAGGTGCACTTTTGTCATTTCTATACCATTCCAACTTTTTTCTGATTTGGGGTTACACAACTATAATATGGTTTTTAAGGCACACATCAGTTCCCTGGTTAATGTGCCAGTCCAGCACCACCACACATCTTCATCTCTTAATAATTTTCTATGATTGAGACAGTCCATATTTTCCAGTCTGAAGTAATGCAATATTTATTGACCTCCTAACAAAACCATCACTGTATTTCAGCACAACCAGAGCTCTGTAACTACAGTGAGACCACAGAGCACATAACCTGACCCACTCTGCACTGATGACTAGCTGTCACAGCACAAATCTAATATGAAATATTGCTTCACAGTTTGGCACCCCTATAGATTCTCACTATTATACTCTGCCCGTACATTTAGGTTCACTGACTCTGGCCTACTGTCAGTTTCCTGCTTCAGGGTTTCCACTACATGTGGAAAGTCATTCTGTGTCATAGCCTCAAAAGAGTTCCAGAGGAATTCCTTCACTCAAATTCTCTGCAACATCTCATCCATCTCAGCGTTAACCCCATGCTATTCCCCTTTACTGTAACTGGTCCTTATTGTGGACTTATATTTAAAAGTGGTAGAAGTACACAAGTACTTTACTTAATTATCATTAATCTAATAAAAATAACAGGTAAGTAAATGTATGTCTAAGCACAATTATAAAAGTACCCATGGAAAAACCCATGGCCACACAGATGCAAATTTAGCTCTAAAATACCACTCAGACTCAATTCCAGTTGAGCAAAGGAATATCTACGTGGGAAGAGATGTTTACAAGCTGACTTGTTGCAACAGTAGCATCCTATTACAGTACCACACTCGAATTCAGTGAGCTCTTTAGAATGACCCTTTTCATTGCAAATGTTTGTAAAGGCAGACTGCATTACTAAGTGCTCAATTTTATCTACATTATTTATATACATACATTTTATAGACATATATTTTATAATTCTGAAAACCTGAATTTACCCCACCATCTCAATCAATAAGTAAATACATGAATAAATAAATAGAAAATCAAATTATTTTGAAATATTATTTAAATGGTGGGGTATGTAAAGAAATAATAGGTCAATTGTTGAATTTCTGCGACATCAGCCATAAAATTAATACCACTGACATATAAAGTGCACCTGATCAGCATAGTCGGAATTTTCATGGCCTGACCATTGGCCGGAAGTGTCTGCCTGGTCTGGACTTCGTTCCTCTTGATCTTGACTTGTGAATTTTTGCCTTAGACTAAGGGCACAGCTGAGGGTTCCTAGTGAAATAGATTTATGGTGATCTGGGATGTTGGGTTGCTGTCTTCCTACCTCCTTGTGTGATGATGCAATTTGGTTGATTGCTGGGGAGGAGGGTTGCTGTCTCCCTTTTTGCTTTGTGACCTTTTGGCTTTCTTCTTTCTAGCTAAGCTGCTATAACTAAGCTGCCAGAGTTTTGTGCTGCACATGGCATTAGTAATTTGTAATAGTCTCTGTGTTCTTAATTAATATCTATAATAACAACATAACTACTCCTCTTTTCTCTCCAAGCTTGTGTTCTGGTATCAGTTCCAGCCCCACAAAACAAGATGTTCCTCCGTTTCAGCTTCACTCACATTGTAAAAATGTGTAATCAGTCCCACAATGCCAGGGCCTCACCAGGGGGTTTCCAAGGGCTTTTAATATTTACTTAGTTTATGCTATTAGACAACACTTAGTGTGTATTTGAACTATTACTACAAACATACTATCCTAGCCAAAATTAGTTTAATTCTTACATTAAACATCTAAGCTTTTTGAGTCTTGGTCATCCCAAGGTTTTTCCCAAGGGAATTTTTATTTGTCATTGTCACCCTAGGCATACTCATTTTAGGATTGGCCATTGAAGATAATCTGTAATACTCTCAAGCTACTCTAAAACGATGCTCCTTTGTAAAAAGCGCTATATAAATAAATATGCCTTATAGTCAACTAAGAAAAGACAGCTGATCAAGTGGTTGATAGAGTTTTATCAGTTTAGGTTAAAGCTACAATTTAAGTACTTGTAAATTACTGGTGAGCGGTAGAAAAAATGCGTCGCATGAAAGAGATCATCTAAAGGGTTTAATGAGGTCATGCACACATGAGGTAATCAATGAAAAGCAGAAGGAACACCTGATCAAAGTGATGCTGAAGGATTTCAGTCTTGTAAGGTATTTATAAATTAAACATTGTAGAGGATAAGTGAGAGCAGCCAGAGGCAAAGAAAAATAAAGAATATGTAAATATCGCTACAAGTCATGACGCATGAATAAAAGAAAGTGCCATCATCTCCACGTTGTCTAGCCAATCATCCTTAATATCACCCCAAAGCCAGATATTTACTTGAAAAGCTTTTTGTTAAGTGATTTTCTTAATTTAACAAGCACTGCACTAAAGTGGCTCAAATATTAAAAAGAAGGGCATCATGCCAACCTCGAAATCCACTGAGATCATGTTTCACAGCTTGAAATTAATTAGTAAAGCCATTTTAGGGAGGTGTACCGTAGTAATACAAGTCATCCAGTATTATCATAGGACTTAATAGTACTTTTATAAGTTAATAAAACAAAATATACTGTACATTAGAGATCAAAAATCTCTAGTGAAAATAGTTCCATTTTGTATCTTCTTCTAGAAAATCTCAAATTCAAAGCATAATTTTGATAGTTGGTATGTTTGCTGACATGACTCATGGCTCATGCTGCTGGTATGCACCCAACATTTTAAGAGTTTGAGGGTGTTTAAGTTTAGGCAAAATGTGCCATGTTTTTCCAGCATGACAAACAATATTGTGTAATGTTACTGGTGTTGACTGGCTTTCTCTTCTTTAAATGGCCCCCATAGACGTTCGATGTAGTTTAGGTCAGGTAATTGTTGAGGAAAGTTCATAGCAGTCAGCACTCATTGATCTTCCTTGGCCTTCAGGCAGTTGTAGCAAATATTTTAGGTGCATTGTAAGTCATTATCCTGATACAGTCTTTCTCCACAAATATCCAAACAAGCATCACTAGTGGTATTTAGTGGCCTTTTGGCCCCCACTATATACACTATATCTTTTGCTTTGTGTAAAAAAAAAACACTTAAAACCCCACACATACACACAAGCATATTGTATGTGTATGTGCATTTTTGTGTGCACTCTAAAAATACACTTCACAGGCTTTTCTTTACTGTATAATAAGAAAACAGTGAAGCTCATTAACGCTGATCAAAAACCACAGTGAAAAGTTCTTGGTGTCATTCAGCGTACTTCTCATGTGTACCTCCTATTTATTAAGAACTGCCAAATGTATTTGCTCTGTTTACTAATATGTTATTTAAATATGCATAAGAACAGTTTAATTATTAATCTTCATATATATTTTATGGATTGAGCATTAACCAGACTGGGTAATAATTAAAGGCTACATGGGCAGAAACAAGTTCTAATTGTGAGTTAGAGTAAACATTGTAAAACATTTAGAAATGCAGCTCTCTGTGTGTGATTGCATAAACATTTATTTGTGGGTTGACTGCCTAATATAATACATTACAACATTAACATTTCAGTTCACTGTATATAAACAACCCCAAAATAAGAAAAAAGATGTAATAATATGGAACAATGCAAATAAAACAAAATGCAGTGCTCCTTAAATTTGCTTTGACTTTTATTTTGTTGAACCTTAGATGTTTTATGTTTTGTCTGGCCAACTTTATGTTAATAAATGTTAATAAACATCCATGTTATTAAATGTTGGGACAGGGAAAATTTAGTAAGGAATTTTTAAAACTACATAATATGGTTTTAAAAAGGTGATTATAATTATGATTTGGTACACGAAAGGGACATTTTTTATGTAAACATCTTTAAATGTTTAAAAACAATACCTCAAAGAAAAGTTGGAATTTACATATTTCTACCTCTACAGTGTATAAAGTCAACCATTTCAAGGAATCTAGGAGGATTTTCAGTCCGTAAAGGCAAAGGCACAAACCTAAACTGAAGACCTGTGATCTCTGTCATCAATAGCTTATATAATCACATGGGTGAGGGATTACTTTGGTAATCCTTTACCAAGCACTAAAATACAGAGTAACATTCACAAATGACACTTAAAACTTTACTGTGCAAATACAAGCCTCTTGTTAAACATGTAAAAAAGTGG
>JAUZSV010436920.1:0-10040 GCA_034780495.1 Parotocinclus cesarpintoi | reverse complement strand
CCCTTTCAGACAGCTTCCTCTTACGTCCACAGTTAACCCTGTTGGATGTGGTTGGTCGTTCTTGGTGGTATGCTGGCGTTACCCTGGATACCGTGGCTCTTGATACATCACAAACCTCCCACACTAAGATGACAGGTGTTTCAGTTTCATTGTCTAACCCCTGTACATGTGTAGTGAAGATCAGACCTTAATAGATTCCTGATCTTTAAATAAAACATAGTGCCCACCCCTAATTGCCATTCCATGAATTAAAAACACCTGACTCTAATTTCCTTTAAATGCACTGCTAATCTTAGAGGTTCACATACTTGTGTTAGGTCGTATGTATGCAAAAGCAGAGATAATTTTTAAAGGGCTTACAGACTTTCAAGCAGGACTGTGCCACTTATTCATTGTCACTGTGTCTAATAAACACAAATCAATGAGGACGGAACCTTAGGCAGCATAATGGACTGGTGACCATTTGTTTTGGCACAAGCGCTAACACTTTGGCCTCAGTTTCCTGATCTGTCCTGCAGAGTGGCTAACATCAGCAAAACGATTCAAACTTTTAAGTATTTTCAAGTATTTCCTGTTTTCAGTACTACAAAGTACTACACTGAAGTGTCTGCAAAATCAGTAACTGTCTCTTCTTTCCATGTTGGTTAGTCTGGCTAGTTCAATAAAATGGTATGCAAATGAACACATTGTAAAAACAAACTTTTACTGTCATGGTATGTTAAAAATATTAAATAAACTCATTATGAAGAATAACTTTTTGAAGTTCCAGCCACTGCATGTAGTGTTTAGCAATTAGCACAATGTCTGTACTGGAACATGAATGATGAACATGATGGAACATCCATCCATTATCTTCTGCTTAATCTACACAGGGGCCACCTGGCAACCCTGGGCGCAAGGGAAGGAACAACCCTAGATGGGGCGCCAATAAATCGTAGGTCACACACACACAGTCACACACTAAGGGCCACTTTAGAGACACCGATTAAGCTAACACGCATGTCTTTGGACTGTGGGAGGTAACTGGAGTACCTGTAGTAAACCCACGCAGACACGGGGAGGACATGCAGATTCCACACAGAAGGGACCCAGGCCGCGACCTTCTTGATGTGAGGCAGTGGTGCTACCCACCGAGCTCCAGTGCTGCCCCAAACATGTAATTACACTCGGGTGGTACAGGGGTCTAACACACCAGCCCACAAGGACAGGGGTTCGAGTCCTGAATCAGGCCATGCTGAGGTCTGAGGAACCAGTACCACTAACCCAACACTGTAATGGACTGTGCGTGTTTACATAAAGAGCCCCAGTAACACTAACCAGGAAAATTTTATCGGATTAAAAGGTGAAAATAGTGAAATATGTTTTTAATGCTTAGAAACAGCAGGGTATATGATTAATCCATAAATATGTAACATAGCATAATTACTACTTAACATTTTCACACAGTATGTCATGTAAGTCATTCATGATTTCCTTGGATCTTGATTAATTTTAGTTCTCGGATGCAAATGTAACAACAGTCAACAGTCCAAGAAGTAAACTTCTAACAAAAATATGGAGATATTTCAAAATATTAAAGAGGATCCCATAAGAACTGCTGGATAATCTGATCTTGTCCATGCTCCATCACTGTCAGTGTGTTTTGGTACTCTTGGGTGACCATACACCCTACTGAACAGTCAATGTGGGGGCACTCTGGTCCAGTTTACCATTCTCCTGTTCACCCCATAAATATATCACTTACTACTCCATCATAATAATCGATTTTACATCTCATTTACATAATCAACTTTCTTTGATTTTTTTATTTGCTTTTCTAACGATCTTGTTTAATAAAAGAAAACCAAATGCTTATTTTTATTGCTTCATATTTATTTAAACTATCCTACCATTTTTGTGAGCAGTATACATCAGGGGAATTTACACTGCATTACACTAAATTGCACTATACAGTCTTATCAGTGTTTGGGCAGCCCTGACCTTTTTTACATTTTTTGAAACGAAAACAACTTACAACAGCCTTTACAGAGAAAGAAATTAGTCAAAGGCTGATGAATTTATTTATTTCTCAGGATACTAGCAGTATTTACAAATATCTAGACCCACGGCCCTAAGTGATCAAGCCTAAGACAAAGGGGAAAGAAACCGTGAGAGAACCAATACTCAAAAAGGGCCCCAACCTCCATCAGTAGCCTAGATATTTTTTTAAAAATGACATAAATAATACAATAACAATACTACTTTAACCACATATAAGCTAAATATACTGCTCACAAAAATTATGGCATAGGTAATTTGTGTGAACATAATGTTTGTAGAATAAATAAAACAGAAAATATAAGAAACATAGAAAAATATTATTTAGTCCACTATAAATGTAATCACTGACTATACAGGTTCTCACCCATGGGGTTATGGGTTTTCTAATGGGGTTACATCACGACAAACACAAGCTAAATGTAACGTAAAGGGAGACGTTTAATATACAGAACCGTGCAAAAGTCTTAGGCCACCAGATTAGGTATTTAGATTCAGATTCAGAAAACATTCATCCCCTAGGGGCAATTGAAAGCACGCAGAGCAACATTGACATGATATATCATTAGTTTAGCAATGGTGCAATAACCTTATATCATATTTATCAATCTCCTTATTAAAATGCAACCAGAAAATACAGGAAATTTGTATGCCGTATCAAACATGGAGGAAGCTGAAAAACAGCTTTTACAGGCTACAGTGGTAAATATTTAGTGATTCCTCTCCTTAATCTTGAGTAATAGCAGCAATTGGCAGTACAACTGGGATGCCAAGTTCAACCTTCTACAGTCAGAAGAATCTTGATCAGGAATGTTCTTTTCAGAAAAGGTAAAAAAAAAAAAACCCACCTTTTTTGGAAGGAGAACAGAGTAAAAAAGCTAAAATATGCTAAAGCTTATAAAGATTGAATTGTAGATCAACGGAATAGACGATTATAGCGTGACAAATCCAAGTTTAAAGTATAAAGTTTGTTTTGTTATATATGGACAATATACCATTAGTAAAACTGCAAATCTTATGGTGGCCTAAGACTTTTGCACAGTATTGTATACTGTATATATTATAGTGTAACCTACCTTAAACACTTATATTAAGCTACAGATGGGCAATTTTATAACAAAGTGTTAAATATGTCACGTAATTCATGAATAACGAATTGAAAATGGAAAATAAAAACAAAATAGTTCATTGACAGACTGAGGGTGCTGCTGCTCAGCTCTGTCAGTTGGCTTCGGCTCGCATGCCCAGCATCTGCAGAAGATTATTAGATTAGTAAAAATGTAATCTGTGCAAATGTTTGGGCACCGTTTCAGATGTGTTGCTAGAAATGCTTGTAAGGTTTTAGAACCTGAATGAAAATAATTTGCAGAAATGTGTCAGATTTAAATTTGTGCTCTGTAGAATTGCTTTGAGTTTTTTTTTCATTGTAAAAATAAAAATACATCCATCCATTATCTTCCGCCTAATCCGCACGGGGTTGCGGGCCAGCCGGTGCCCACCCAGCAACTCTGGGCGCAAGGGCAGGAACAACCCTAGATGGGGCGCCAATCCATCGTAGGGCACACACACACACAGTCACACACTAAGGGTCACTTTAGAGACACCATTTAACCAAACACGCATGTCTTTGGACGGCGGGAGGCAACCGGAGTACCCGGAGCAAACCCACGCAGACACGGGGAGGACCCAGGCCGCTCCACTCTGGGATTGAACCCGGGACCTTCTTGCCATGAGGCAGCGGTGCCACCCGGTATTCATTCATTTATTGTCTTATTCACTTATCCTAGTCAGGGTCATGGCAACACAGGGCACAAGGCAGGAACAGTCCTAGACAGGTCGCCTCATACACGCGTCAAACACTAAGGGGAACGTTTGGAAACACGTGTTGTATATCACTCAACGCATAAAATTACCGAGAATAGAATCAAAACTCAATCCCTTTAGGACTATTTATAAAAGATTTGTGCAAATATATGTTTGTCTTGCTGCAGAACAGGCCAGAGAGAAACCTGCAAATACTGAATGAGCCAAGAACTACGGGGGTCAAAGCAATTCTCCTCTGAGCACGGCAGAAAATTGTGCAATTAACTAGGCATGCACATTTTATTATTTTTTTTACAACTGAAAATTAATTCTTCCCTTTTTCCCCCAAATATGTCCACTATAATCAAAGGCAACGGGTTGTGACAAAATCTAATATGGCAAACCTGAGCGTTAGACCGGCAGGGGATGTAGGTCTGATCGAGTGAGTCAGTGGATTAGGAGAACAAGAGAGGAAAGGAGAGAGTGAGGAGAGGAGGGAGAGCTAAGGATGAATGAATGAATGAATGAATGAAAAGCAGTCTTTGTTTGCCTCTCCCCAGAACGACACAAAGGCAGTGATGATGATGCATGGCATGACTCTGCTGGAATCCACGCTCTCTCCTGAGTACAGACACAGGGATCATCGTATGTACTTATTGAAACAAGCCCAGTATTCATGCAGCACATTCTTAGTGTTATCTTAACATCCACCCCTTTAATTACGTGCCATGATGCGTTATCCCATCTACCACACTAAACGTTAAGAGTCACCCCGGCCTGCTGTAGTGTAGGGGTGTCTTTGTGTGAGAATCAGGCCAGGATGTTGCTCTTATGCAATGGTGTTCGTTTAAAACAATTTTTGAAACTTTTGTAATGTCATTTTTGACTGCAGTGGCTTTCAGAGGTATCTTTTTTCAATTTTTTTTTACCTTAAGTAAATAATCAACATTAAAAAAAAAAGGAAAACATATGGTCTGCGGAACTGTATGGGTCTTAGAAAATAAATACAAACATTTTTATAACTGATTTGGCCGTAAACACCTGGTATACCTTCTGTCAGACAAAAGTATCAGTGGTTTCAGTTACTACTAAATATCTGACGCATTTACGCATCGTTTGCACACAGTTTTGCCCAACCCTAGACGGGGCGCCAGTCTATCGTAGGGCACACACACACAGTCACACACTAAGGGTCACTTTAGAGACGCTAATTAACCTAACAAGCATGTCTTTGGACCGTGGGAGGAAACCGGAGTACCCGGAGTAAACCCATGCAGACACGGGGAGGACCCAGGCCGCTCCACCCTGGGATTGAACCCGGGACCTTCTTGCCATGAGGCAGCTATGCTACCCATCGAGCCCCCGTGCTGCCCAGTATTCATTTATTTATTGTCTTATTCACTTATCCTAGTCAGGGTCACGGGAGAGCTGGTGCCTAACTGGCAACACAGGGCACAAGGCAGGAACAATCCTTATACACACATCAAACACGAAGGAGAACGTTTGGAAACGCCGATTGACCTAACACACGTCCTTGGTATGTGGGAGGAGATGGGTGTACGTGTGGAAAACCGCGCAGACACAGGGAGAACATGCAAACTCCACGCAGAGTTGGAATTGAATGACGCATTTTTGTATTTGCTTTTAGAATTTATATGAAATAACTTTTGTTTATTGTTGAAGTGCATGGCTGTTAATTAGGAGGTCCTTAAATAGTGGTTAGACATAGATTACCTGAAGTATAATAAAAAAAAATATTAAACTTAAATACATTTTGCTGGAAAGCCCAGTGTTTTCAGTTACTACTTAATATCGTATCGTTTGCACGCAGTTGTCTTGTGAGAATACCTCACATTGCAGTATAAAAGACAGAGTGACTACGACAATGTCTAGTAAATGTAATTATTTATTATTCCATGTTTCAAGTGAAATATCACCTCATGTACAGCATCACACATGTTATAAATCAAATCTCCTGAAATGGTGCCAACAAAAGCTCCCACATCCTGCACCATTCCTGAGGTTTTACTTTTATAAGGGCCTGATAAAACATTTTTCCAGCATTTTGTCCATATAGCTAAACCTGCTGATCTCTATTGTACCTTGACAGTTTTTCTCCTAGACCTCTTCTGGGATTTTCCTGTCTTTCTTCTGTTTTACATTATCACAATTCGGACTTCATACGTTTTCATTAAAATAGTGCCAAATCTTAACGCATGTGTAAAAGTCATTTTATTCCTAGACTGTTTTTGTAGTTATTTAAATATCTGGATCGTGGCCTATCCACAAATGGGAAATGCTTGGTGAGAAATGTTACAGAAATCGGATAGGGTTTTGCCATTAATGTATTATACAGTAGCTTATCGTAGGGTAGTCCGCTGTGGGAAATCGTACGGAGTCACTTACTGGCAGAAACCAAATGCATTTTGTAGGTGAAATGTAGGGTGCCCCAAGGTCAGGACTGTTACGAGATGTGGTGGTTGGTTTTGGGACCCAAGGATGCGGGATAGACGAAATCCCACGACGTATAATAATAATAATGGATAAATAATATAGAAAAACTAAAAGGGGATTAAGAGCGGAGCGTAAGGCTCCTGAACACAAAAAAAACAAAAGGATGAAATGGCGCCGCTGTGTTGCGTCCCGACTGGAACCAACGCGCGAACTGATCCCGAGAGGGCGCCGAAGCGCCAACGGGGCAGGCGTGCAGAGACCACGATTTGGGACGTCTCCCAAGTGGCGAGGCACGGAGGTAGTCCGAACTCAGGCGTGCGAGGAGCGAGTACGAGACCCTCAAAGTGCTTCTAAAAATACTAAATACCTCGACGGTTCCCCCTGTACGCGTCCATCGGCACTAAAAGCCCCCAAAATGTAACCACTATCCCTAAAGGTGTGTGTAAGG
Organism: Parotocinclus cesarpintoi; assembly: GCA_034780495.1. Lineage (NCBI taxonomy): Eukaryota > Metazoa > Chordata > Actinopteri > Siluriformes > Loricariidae > Parotocinclus > Parotocinclus cesarpintoi. Next base: position 3,298 of record JAUZSV010436920.1, on the reverse strand, counting down.
GCGCGAGCGCGCCGGTGGTCGGGCGCGTGTATCGGATAGAGACGACCTGGCACCAAACAGCGCTAAAACCCACACCTAAGTAGCCAGAGAAGCAGCTGTTCGGAATCAGGTCATAAATTGGACACTGGATATAACTGATAGCTCTGTAATGGCGACCAGCGAGGACGGCCGAATGCTCTGGGGTGAAGGTAGGAACCCTAATACATCTAGCTTGGCTTCTTTGGGTTTTATTTATTAAATATCATCTAAGGGCAGTATTACACATGACCACAATCTTCTCCTATCCCAGAAATTATGGTTATATTCTCTTTCCAGAGGCTTAATGTTCTGGACTATAGATACACTTTTTTTCAAATGGACAAGAACATGGTCCATCGCTCATCAATTAAAATATTGTATCGTTTGACATTACCATGTTGCTGGAAGGGCATATTACACAACTGAGATTCATGCTGAGATCCCAGTTCCAAATTTAGACTTCACTTCAACAATGACTCATTCCGTCTGTACTGAGTCACCATTTAATTTCGCTGTTACTATTTCTAAGTTTTGAAAGTGCACGGAGAAATTTGGCTTCACTGAATTGGTTGAGTCAAACCCCTGAGTAATAAGAAAGCCCCTTTGATGAGATGTGGGAATAGTCAGCAGAAAATGCTTCACATACTTTAAGACATTATAAGCACTCTGCTCTGAATCACAGGGTTACAGAAGCTGTTTGGTGTTATGATCAGAATATAAAAGAAATTGCACAGAAATACTTTTTAAAAAATGCTTTATAAGGCCTGTTGTAACTAAATTGTATACACTAATCACATAATTGCAACAGAGTTGTGTTTTTGGAAGGAGCAAGCATAGTAGGCCCTTTGAAATACTTATCAGAAGTGACAAAAGCAAGTGGAAACAAAGGCTTTCCAGACTAAAGTTGACAGAAAAATGAACAGTGTCACACTAGCAGAGAATGACTCCTCAAGCAGTCAGCAAATGGCAGGGCGCTAAAGACAACAGATTCCAAAATAGCCTCTCAGCAGGAAAAGACGAGAAGTTTTGAAGATATTATCCTCAAAGGCATGGCAGCAGCTTTGAGTGAGGCTGGAAAAGAGTAGGTGCTGTCTATGGTAACATATGAAAGGTCTACGCTCGGTGACAGCTCATGGCTTTTCTCGATACCACTAACACCAGCTGGCTGAAATGATCCATTGCTGCTTTGTGGAGGCTGGTGATACAAACGCTGAGGGCGAGATGCTGGAGATCCAAGTTCTTTCCTGCTCTTGCCTTCTTACCACCTCCCTTCACTAGACAATGTCAAGGGGAAATTAGCTGCATTCTCACATTTCACTGTTTAAATCCAAGGAGTGACTCAAATTCCACTTGTCCTTGTGCGTTTTCAGGTTGACGAGCAAGTGGCCTTGGGGAATTTTGACTTTAAATTGAACGGTAGTAAACAGGCCTCTAAAGACTCAGACTAAAGGAGCAGGTGATACGGGAGTTAAATGGAAATGGCACTTTTCTTGTTTCCGTGATCTATGAGAGACATGAAGATAAAAGTGTGGTGGGCGCATCTAAAGATCTGTCTAGTTACTAATGTAGTCATCCACTTCCATGCCAAGCATTAGACTTTTCTATGTATTAGATGTATGTTGTATTTACAATGAGCCATTTTTGGAAAATCTTTAGCACATTCCTAATAGAACAGCTTAGGACTCTCTGGATATTTGATTAGATCGGCAATATATTTCTACATATATTTTATATATTTTTGTCTTTTCTTACATTTTCTCTTTTGCACTAATCAGGGATTACATACAATTTAATTGAACCTCCAATCTAATAATAATGTTTCTATTCTGTTCTATTTTATTCTATTCTATATTGGTAGGTTTCCTCACATGAACTACTGCCACAACATTTCAATTGGATTAAGGTCAGAACTTAGCCATTATGAACATGATCTGTATTCTCCTTTAACCACTTTTAGGTAGAAAACTGTGCGTAAGTGAAAATGTTTACTAATAGACTGTTCACTACAGTAGACAGGAGTTAACATGTTAGGACTCTGACCATTCTGACTATCTATGCAGACCCATACTCAGGAGGATGTGATATGCTGTGTGCTGAGGCTTTTTTACATCCAGCTTCAAAACTGTACGTGACTTGTGAAAGAGTTGCTAAGGTCATAGATGTGATCCAGATCACATACCAGGCAATTTGTCCCCTACTTGGCAAAAATGTGAGTGGTTTTGAAAACTTTAGAATATAACACAAAGCTGCTCTGTATTTCCCTACATTGTAATGCGAAAAATTCAATGTGATTGGAAAGGTGCATTTAAAAGGGGTTGGGGGCAAAGGTCACAAACAAAAAAATCTGAGGCATTATTGGGACATCCCACTATCCCTATCCTTGGAAGGCCAAGCTAGGAGGGTATAACTAATTAAAGTTATCAAAGAAGCCAGTGACAACTTTAAGGACTTATGAGGCTTTATTAGTGAGATTGGAAGGTCTGTGCATGAGAAAACAATTTCACAAGCTTCACATCCTTATGGTGTACTTACCATGTATGTACCTACCATGTGTGGTAGTTTTGCGATAAAGAAATGATTTCTGAAAAAGTGCCACACTAAGTGCAGTTTGCACTTCTAATGATATGTTGCAAAGGTTTGAAATTAACATGAGACCAAAAATGTTCATTTGGAACTTAATTCCAAAAATTAAAAAATCAAAAACATCACCTCAAAGTTCATCATTAAAATAAAATCTCTGTATGAAATTTGAAGAGACCCACCAAGCATCAGGCATCATATTCATGTTGTTTTGGGGCTAAATCTGGTCAGCCCATCATGGCATTTATTTAGGTCAAAATAGATGTTGAAAATTGGCCTGTATTTAATCCATCTAATTTGGTACACATTTAGCCCAAAGTGGATAGCTGTTCTGGGCGACATGTATCCCTAATTTCTGTGAAAATAAATTACATAAAATTACTTTTTAATATTGTTTACAAATCAAAGCTTGTTTTTTACCGTAACTGTATATTGACATCTTGGCAAAGACGAAGCCACATGGGATTGTGGTTCCATAGCTGTTAAGATACTGGATTACAGATTAGAAAGTCCAGGGTTCAAATGCCACCTCTGTCAAGCTGACACTGTTGGGTCCCTGGGATTAAAGTTAGTTTTTGGTGTACCATTAGGTTGCTACATTTTGTCAGTGGTATATATATATATGTGTGTGTGTGTGTGTGTGTGTGTGTGTGTGTGAGAGTGTGTGTGTGTGTGTGTGTGTGTGTGTGTGTGTGTGTGT
>JAUZSV010436909.1:0-10041 GCA_034780495.1 Parotocinclus cesarpintoi | reverse complement strand
ACAATATAATCTAAAGGTATATAGACTATTCTAAATTAAATGGAATACAATATTAATTGTATATTAAAGCATAGAATAAAATAAAGAATACAAAACTGATGAGATAAAAGCATATTCATACTGAACACAATGCCTACTTTTGCCAAAGCATATAAGAAAATTCTGTTATGAAAAAACAAAAAACATCTTAAATGTAGTCTGGGGTCTCATGCTGTGTTTTTAAATGTTTACTCTTTGTAGATACAACTTTCCTGGTAATTAGTTTGCTTTTGCTCACGTTGTGCTGTTATATGGCATCCCCTGCAAATGAGACATCATAATGATCTCTCCATGTTTACAGCTGAAATGAATTTCTCTTTACTTTCTTTGGAGAGTGCACAGTCGATTTGCCTGCGCTTTGCGTGTTCAAGGCACCATGCTGATCGGCATTATGGATTAATGCGTAAAAAACGGCAACAGTAGGCGTTTGATGGAGGGTGTCACTAAGGTAATGGTGTACACTGGCCTCTTTCAGGCAATGATTTATAGTTATCTAAGGTAGCTTGAGAATGCTGCATGCTTTCACCTCTCACAGCTGCATTTCAATGCCACGTTAACACAGTCAGAGGCAGTGGGCCAGCGGCTCCGGCCACTGTGGAGAACGTGGTTTCAGGATGCTGGATATATCCAGGACCCCATCATCCTCCCTTTCAACCCACCCTGGCCATCAGGTCAACAGTTGGTCCCAAGAGCCAAAGTGGCTGGGCTTTCTGCCAGTGTCAAGAGCCTCTGTCTGAGCTTGTCCCAGGGTAATTAAGGAGGGGACGTGGGTCAGTGTAGACAAATAAATCATGCTCATAGTCCAAACAGTGATGAAGAATGCCTCTGATTGAGCAAAAACAAGAGGCACGCCATGCCTGTTACCGCCTGCCTTTAGGTCCATCTCTATACTTCATGCTATGTTCCCCTCCCAAAAGGAGAAAAAAAACAAAGAGGGAGAGCAAGCTTTGTGTGAGATCAAATGCTGTGCAAAGAGACATGGGCTTTAATTGTACTTCTTTATTTTTAAGATAAAGGCCTGCTTGGCATAATTTTGGCTCCACTTTCATTAGCAACAAAGCAGATTATTGCTGAAAGAATGGTAATTGCTAGTTGAAGGAGGATTAAAGGTAATGGCAGTAGGGAAGAAATGACTACCGATCAGATAATTCACACAAACACTTTCTCACGATGGCATAAAATTACCCTAATCAAAAAGAAAAACCAACATGTATCCACAATACAGTGGAGCACTGATGGGTTTATCTGGGCAAAGAGACTGATACTACTGCTTTTTAGTTTTGAGTGACATTTGAGCTGAATGCGGACCATCTTAAGAACAGTGCAGTGTGGTGAACAGTTTAGCAAGTTAAGGAGAATTTTATATTTCAATTTAAGGCAACTGAATGACATTTCAAGTTAATCGTTGTTTCCATGCCTTGTTCATTTTTTTGACTTCTTTTGTTTACCAGTACTTCCAGCATTTGCTTCATGGGCAAGTCGTTTGCATCATGGGTGTTAAATAGCAGTTTAATGATTCATTAAGGCCAAATAATGTGGACAAAACAATGGGAGAGAAAAAAAGCTTTTTTTTTAATGGCTGAAAACCTCTCTGGATTCAGAACACCTCTTGCTATGTCACGAGTCTAATGGTTAATGCTTGGAGTTGGGAAAAAAATGGATGACCCTATACCATGTCAAATTGGCCTTTCTCTCTAGGGTCAGGACATTCTGTCTGGGTCCACTTGTGTCTTTTCCTCAGAAGTTTCCCCTATTCATAGAGACAATGTAACTGTCAGTATGAGCAACAGTTCCTGTTTCCACTGGCTCCACAACTCACAGGGTTACACAATATTTCACAGCACCAAACAATTGCCTGTCTGCCCGGGCTAACCATATGGTTACTATAGGGCACAATATTGACACACATCACTAATTATTCCTAAAAAAATAGGCAGGGCCAGAGGAGGAGGAGAGGAGAGAAGGAAAATACCCTTTAATGGTTCAGTTAACTGATAAAAGGTGGGAGTAAGGGAGAGAAAAGCTTTTTTACTTTGTGGTAGGTAAATTAAATATTAATGGTCAAAGACAATAAAACATTTGTTATATTTTTTTTTTTTTATTAAGCAGAAACATAATCTAGGCAATGTTGTTTTTCAGAGCCATCAGTGAAGACATCGTTGCTTTATTTTAGACAAAAAAACACACATTACAATTACATTATTTAGGGTTAACATGTGAAGCAACCTATAATTAAACAAAAATCTAAGCAAGCAGTCTACGTTAAGAATATATTTCATGATATGAAATATATTCTAAAAAGACTATAAGAAACCTAATATACAACCTATATAAGAATTGGTGTCTAGAGATGTCTGAGGCAGTCTAGAGATTTGACTGGCTCATTTAGAGTCATTAGATTGCCTCAGTAAGCATAATAATTTCCAATTGCCTGTTGTACTGTGAAATTGTCACATTATTTTTAATCAGGTTTTTGAACATTTTATATGATTTTGCTTCTTTAATAAAATACACTGGAGTATTTGGGGTACAGTGTCTAATCCCAGTAAATAGAAGAAATGATGGATATGGATAAATTTCTTTCATGTCCAGTGAATGTTAATGTTATTGGATAGCCAGTATGGTCATTTTTATAGCCCATCATGAACAATCCTCTGTATGGTTTCGTTTTTTTTTAAATACAAAACTTGAAATATGTCTCTGGTGCTCTCACAGTCCCTTTGTGGCCCCCTACAAGGTGGGAAAGTGCACATGTCCATCAGCCCATGACAAGCCCATGTAGAGCAAGGCTGCATCAAACTGCCTTTGCAGCTCAAGTGATTGACAGGTCTTCCTGTCATGCCTGACTGAAGGAGGCGGGGCTTTCTGCCTTTGATTGTTAATGATAGAGAGAGTGAGCCAGAGAGAGTGACAGTACGCAGATATACAGTACTGTGCAAATGTCTTAAGCCACCATGAGTTTAGGTATACTATTGTTTTCACACTGGTATAAGAAATGTATGTCTATTTCTTTATATATTTTTATTAGAATAAAAATAAAGAACATTTGTATGCAGTATTGGAAAAACAGGATCAGGAATGACCTTTTTGGAAGGGTAGCAGCCAAGTTACCATTTTTTCAGAAGTGGTACAGAGTAAAAGGCCTAAAGTATTCACATAAAGAGAAGAGAAGATATAAAAGTTCTCAAAGATTGGAAGAAAAATCAGTGAAAAAGATTATAGAGTGATGAATTCAAGTTTGAAATCTTTGAGTCCAGTCTTTGGCTATATGTTATAATATTAACACTATTACATAATGTTACAACAGCAAATCTAATGGTGGCCTAAGACTTTTGCAGAGTACAATATTTAGAGAGAGCAAGCTTCAAAGTGTTACACTTGAAATCCAACTATCCAGGGCCCAAACATCAAGCAAATTCACATTTTCCCATTCATGGCAGCCGGGGAACATCTATGCATTTGAAGTGTAGGATAAGAATTCAAGTTGAACTCTTAATTGGTAACGCAGTGGCATTTTTCTTAACAAGGTTGTTAAGGCAGGTGACAAAGCTACTGCTCCAGATGTTTTATAGGGTGAGATTCAATTTCATGGGTGTTTAGCACCACATCTGGTCACACAGAAAGGTCACATATTGGACTCCATCTGCCTGCGGGGCTTGGCTAAGGCCTTACTCTACAAAAATTGGCCATTTCAACCAGCGCCATAAGTATTTAAATTTTTGGGGGGTGAGCAACAGCAGGTTTTTAGCGCTGCCCTGAGAACAGAGTATGGCACAAACTTTGGCAGCTTTAGAGCAGCTTCTGTCAGTCTGTTAGCATTTGTGTGACACTTACCTCTTCTTTTTTGGCAGCAAAAACATTGCTCTCATCCCAAGCAATACACTATGCTGAGCCAAAGGTGCAATATTAATATGAATGTCACCCCACATTGTATGTTCCATGAGGGAAATTGACTTTAGCTCAGTACTGTCTTCGGCCATATGCTGATGTTTTCATATTCCAGAAAATCAGTTTAGGGACTCATAAAGTTTCTTAAAGTCCAAATTATACCCTGATGCTCCTGCATGAAAGGGTCAGCCTTCTGTCACACTGTAAAGACTTAAGCAATCTGGCTGGGATATTGGCCCAGCTTATCTATTTTTCATATTTTTCGTTGAAGTGCACTCTGATACTAATGAGGTTGTAAACAACCTTGCACACACTGAAAGAATCAAGGAAGAATTTAATTGTTTAAAGAACACAAACATGTTTGACATTTCTTCTTTAGATACTGAACTTCTGTATAAAAGAAGCTTGCATTTACAAAGAATTGCATCTATAAAGGTGCAGTTTATAATGATTACAAGCAGGCTGTTACACTTGAACACTATTTTGGTTGTCACAAAAAAAAAAAAAAAAAAAAAAAAAACAATATGAGAGTCTCTTACTCCCAGCACTTACAGTACATTTTTCTGACCAACTCAAAATGATGTCTATTTGGCTGTCAGAGTTGTTCAATATGGTCTAAGCTCTGCCTTACTATAGCACACAACATCCTGCAGCATGCCACAAACAGCCTAGAGAGTCTGGAAATTCATCTGCAGGCTCCCCGAGTTCCCAATAAGAGCGGTTATGTAAGATATCAAGACTTTTTAAATGCCAAGCGCCGATGTCATTTGCACCAGATCATCTCTCTGTGCGCAAGCTAACAGATGCCAGGTCCAGCTGGTGCAGAAAAAGTTTATAGCCCAGTTGGAACGAGGGTCCTTACACCCTCTACAATGTTGGCCACCATTGCCTTTTTTAATGAGTCACGAATTGCCTGTTTATCTCCTGCTCCCTGCTGTTTCGGCATTTTCCCTTCCAGAACAATCCCAGAAACACATGCTGCTACAGACGCAAGTGCAATGTGCACAGACATTTGAAGCCAAATTGTTATAAGAAACAAAGTTTTTTTTTTTCCACTCTCTCTTTGTCTTTTCATTCTGGGCATCAAATTGTGAGAGGGATCACAGGATGCACAGTAAAACAGAGAGATGTTCTGTTTGACCCTTTCAATATGGTCAGCCAGACTAAGTCGCTCCTATTTGCAGGCTCAACAAACACCCAAATGACTCTATAATTGGCACACTTTGTTGTTCGTGTTTTGGCTCCGTTCAAAACTGTGCTAAACACTCGCTGTAATGGCTTTACATTATGACAACACATGGCTCACACCAAAACGCTGATGCTGGAAGGGCTTGAAGAAGTGACAGGTGGCCTTGACAGTTTTGCCTAAAGTATTACAGATTTAAACATTGTTTCAAAAGTTCTGGCATGAGCACATTGTGGAAGTGTCAAGTCCACCATCAACATGGCATTAACACATATGTAGTGTGTTTACGGTGGCAAAAAATAAAGCTCTGCATTGCTGTGGAAGTAAGTTATGATGTGACCCGACAATCTGTGGAATCTTGGTGTAGAAAAGTCACATCCCAGCAGCATGAAATTTTTATTCTGTGACGGTCCCCTTTTATGTCCAGCATAGACGTTAGCCTTTTGCATTCTTCTTATTGTACAGGTCACTCAGGCAGAGGCGGTCAAGTAGAAAAGATCCCGCAAGGCTGCACACAATGGCCCTAGCCACCCCATAAATGTTAGCCCTTCTGTATTGGCCCATTGACTTTGTGCTTCCCCGCCAAGTTGTCACTGTTCAACCAGCTCTTCTTAAAACAGCTTAATTAGCTGAAACCTGAACGCTTGTCCCAGTGTGTTTGTATTGGATTAAAAAGGCAGAAATAGGCGAAAAGTGTCTCTCTCCACCTCTCATTGTCTCACTGCTTGCTCCTGACAGACGTCTTCGTTTTTCCGACAGCAACGCAAATAAAACAACAATCCTTTCCCTTTTTTTTTTTTTTACATATTGAGACCTGTGAACTGATCAGAGAAATATCAAGTTGGGCAAGAATGAATGGCAAGACAGGTGACATTTTAGATCTTCAGGTAGGTTTTGGAATTACAAACGTTCAAAATGCACTAGTGATCTGTCTCTGTCAATAGATAAAAATAATATGCAGTAGTATGCACACACATACAGTGCATTCAGAAACATGATTGAAAGCCACTTGGTCTGTACTGAAAGCTCATATTATTTCTTGCAGCTTGTTTTATACATGGTTTACAGCATACTGTCTGTATGATGCATGAGGGGTGGTGTTGAGCACTGCTGTTTCTTTCAGCCTCGTTCCTTGTCTCCCTTTCAGAGCAGGCCTTCGTTATTCCTTTATCCTGCTCCCACTTCAAAGACTCAAAACAGATTGATTCTCATGTGAACACAGCCGAAGTGGGGACACCGGTTTTCTGCGCCTGCTTTGAACTGCTGGCCGCCTGTTTACTGCCTGTTTGTGAGCCTCAACGTGAAGATGGAGCATAGCAATCGGAAAACAAACTCCCATTCACAGGGCCATGTCAAAGGTGAGCGGTGCCCTGTAGTGCTACTCTGCGGGACTACAGCCCCCTCCCATTGGGCCTTGTTCTCAAACCCTCCTTGGTTGCCATGGCTGTGTACCTGGCTGATGTCTATCTTGTCTGTGTGGGAATGGCCATTAGGCAGTTTGTCAGGGTGATCTATGGAGATGCTGCCCTTTTTCGCGCCTTGACAATGGAGGCGAAAGTAGAGGAGGGGAAAGACTTCCCATCAGCCACTTAGTGATATCAGGTCAGGCCAGAAGCCTAGAGGCTTGTAAAAACATGAACTGCTTGTACTGAATGCATTATCTTTGATAGACAATGTCTTCATCCAAGCTCTGTGCTTTAATTTACCTAGACTGTTTAACCTACTGTTCTTGTTTTATATAAAACTCAAGATTTGCAATCGTTTAATATTGATCAAATATGTCTGGATATGACATATGTTTCAAAATCCTTTCATTGAATCACACACTCAACCTAGGAAAACTAGTATGCGATAGACTAGCTTGAGATTCATGCTCAGAACATCAATGTGCTTTCTAAATAACTGTCATTTCCTTGTTGCAAGATATATAATTATAACAAACATAGTTTTTTAACTAATAAATTCTGGTATTCAGGGCATGGCAGACTGAACCATATTTAACCCTTATGTGACAGACCACCCGCTAGTGTCTGGCTTTTCATGAATGGCACTGGGCCATCGTCAAATATGATATAGAGCAGGTTTTCAAGGGACTGCAAAGACAAGCTACTGATTTATTCACTATGGAGCCTGGTTGTCTTTATATATTTCTTGTGCAGTTTCAGACAAAGCTAAGAAAACAATGAGGCTGCGACATAAATTGCCTTTTTTTAAGTTTAGAATTTATATGGGGGAGAATGCAGATGCTTCATGGGTTCTGTGAATATGTGGCTCATAATACATGCAGGCTTATCAGCCCCTTTAGAACTAGAGTATTTAACACTGAAGAGTCTTTCTAGTGAGTTTGTGGGTGACGTGCATGGAAGAGTTTTAAGTGCTTTTTTTGTCATTTGTAGACTGAAAACATAAATCGAAGGTGTTGGACCTGTGGTAAATAATCACAAATCAGAAATTTCTGTATGTGACCTTCTGTTCGGCACAACGCCAAAGTTGGTTTTCCATCCTTCCTTCACCAAATTAAAAGGCCTATCACATCACGCTGTCCCATTCAAATGACCTCAGCTTTCCATAAAAATAAATGATTACTGGATTACATGAATAATTATCAAGGCTGCTGGTAGAGAGGATGGTGGGCTCAGTCTAACAAATCAAGGTTTGGTCAACGCATGCCAAGGCTGATAGATTGGGTCATAGGATATGCTTTTAGGTTGCCATCGTAGACAGGCAGGTAGAACTTTGCCCCCTAACCCTTTTGAGACACGAGCCCCCATGTTGTGCCCTTGACTGTGGGAGAATGAGAACAAACAGACAGAAGTACAAAACAAAGGGCATACTCACTTTTCACAACCTATTAATTAAAAGCACAATAAAGATGAGAGAGAGAGAGGGAGCACAAAACAACAATAGACAGCAGACAATAATACGACAAACATGGAAGGTCAGCCAGTGAACCAGTGAATGTGAACCAGTTTTTATAGGTATAGGTGAGACAGAATATACAGGTGTTGGGTGTTGAGACAAATTAAGAAGTACTACTTATGATAGAATAGGCACATATACACTGCTCACAAAAAATGAGGATATATTTCATTCAGAAATAAATATCCCCTTATTTTAGTAAGCAGTATACTTACGTTCTTATTTATAGCTTGTTACAAATAAATAGTGGAAGAATGTCACACATGAATGATAGACTTCTGCTCTCAAACAGAGTTGATTGGCTGTTGAAGTGACCAGCTATCTATGGCCACACAGACAGAATGTATTAATTTTTTATATAACTTATAATATTTTAGAACTCAAGACCTGGAAAGGGTTTATTAATGCAAACAGACATTGATCGGATTATTGTTAAACAGGACATACCTGTACAATAAATATCTAGGGCCAAACCACGAACAATGTAATTTTTATTATTTCACTCTTCATGGACATTTTACTATTCTTTTGAAAGCTGCAGATCCATCCAGATGAAGGAATTAAATAGCTGTCATTTGTGTTTGTGTATGTGTAACTACCTTATCAGTCATGTCCTCAGTTGCTTGTTAACTACCTTTTGGACTAGACACTGTTCTAACTCGGTGATGTATTTAGAGACTTTTGTGTGAAAAGTTACTTGTTTGTGTGTATTGTCTTATATGTACTTGTTCTTCGTATTTAATTCCTTGATTTCCCCTTTTTCCTTTTTTTGATTTTTTTTATATCATTTCTTTCCCCCCTTGTTCCTTTTCTTTATTCTTTGTATTGAATTTCTTTTTTTCCCCCCTTGTTCCTTTTTTTTATTCTTTTGATATAATTCCCTTTCCCCCTTGTTCAATTTATTCTTCTGATTTTATTCATTTTTCAATTATTCTCCTTTCCCTAACGTTTTCTTCTTTTTGTTCTTTTCTTTTTTACTGTTGTTTACTGACAGTCCTCTACTGTGTTTGCTGATGGTAGAATGAGGCTGCACCATTACGTTCCCATTCCTAAAACATTGCTTTTGAGGTTGTGAACATCTGAGTATAAGAATTTTGAAACAGACTCGCAATATCACGTATTTTTTCCTTCCATCCATCATGAACGCTTCTAACTCCAGTTGAATGTTATAATGTTTAGCAAGTATCTTGAGAGGCACTTGATCAACAAATGTCTTTTTCCCATCATGATCTCCAACTCTGGAAAAACGTTATACAAAGCTCCTGTGTCATCAGACCAAGGAAAGGACAATGTAATCTATGTCTGTCATCATCTGAATCATTCAGCTCAGAAATTGTTCAACATGCTTACTCTACCACGTTATTAATCATCTGCTTCTGCTTCCACTTTGTTGCAAAACAACAAAAAATTGCAAATATTTCAAACTAAAATATCCAATTGTGAAATATCCCCTAATGTTTGTGAGCAGTGCAATTTGTGTCAAAAAAGGCATGCATATAACTCTGCAGCTCTGAGACCTGTGTGGAGCTCCTTTGGAGAGCCACAGACTGCTGTTTTATCCTTCATTGCCTTGCCCAGGTCTACAGTTTCCTTTTGCAAGTGTATATGGAATCAGTCAAGGAAAAATGTTCAATTCAATTCAATTTTATTTGTATAGCGTTTTTTACAATAGACATTGTTACAAAGCAGCTTTACATTGATGCATGAGCAAGTGTCACAAATTGGATTCTATTTGTACCTTATGAGAAAGCCAATGGCGACAGTGGAAAGGAAAAACTCCCTCAGATTAAGAGGAAGAAACCTTGAGAGGAACCAGACTCACAAGGGAAACCCATCCTCATTTGGGTAATAAACATAATTAAAATTATATAATACAACATTTAAATGTATTAAGTCTATGTAGAGATAGGAGAGGGAGCATCTTTGGCATGGCTGATCGTTCCATCTGATATCCTATCCAATAGCAGGGTCACCGTTGGAGCGAGAACCTCAAAAAAGAGGAAATAAAT
>JAUZSV010436898.1:0-10042 GCA_034780495.1 Parotocinclus cesarpintoi | reverse complement strand
ACACACACACACACACACACACACACACACACACACACACACACACACACACACACACACACACACACACACATTCCTGTAGTGAGATGTAGTATATTCTCAGTAGGTGTCCCTTCTGGCTTTGAGTGCTGAGACAGAGGGCAATAAGAAGCTTTAGATAAAGATCACCCTCAGTCCACAAACACAACAGTTGGGTGGCCCATTTGGGACCACTGGGTACCACACAATGAGTGTTCACAGACACGCGCACACACTTGCACACAAACAGTCTTTATATTGTTATCTTTATAGGGATTTTCCACTGACTTGTGTATGTTATAGTATAGACTATTTAACTGCCCCTGTGGTGCAATCCAAATGTCTGAGGCCACCAGTGAAATGTTTCTATTTTACATATTTTTTACTTTTATAAGATTTATAAGATACATTTATAAGATATATTATTTCTTTATATATGTTCCCCCTTTGCTGTAATGTGTACTCAAGGTGCATGGACTCCATAAGTTTGTTGAAAACATAATATTATATGTTATCCAATAGCAGTATAGATATTTTGACTATTTGTTTTTCTGTAGTTATTATTCAAGGGGTCATAAATGCAGCATACTCCAGTTTAGACATCAGATTAGGAAAGCTTGATTTTAACTCACTAACTGGATGTACCACGTTTGCCAGTTCCACTTTTCTACTTTTCAAATTAGTTTCCATAGACTTTGTTGTCTGTTAACTCACAGATTCTGGCTATCCCGGAAATAAAAGCCATGCCAGGTAATTGGCTATCAGACAATCTATGGAGACTCAGATACAGAAACAGATACAGCATATTTTCAGAAAAATTAAGTCTAAAAGTATTCAAGTCTGACGTTTATTTCACATCTTTTTGTTAGTTTATTGATTGGTTGCAAAGTAGAGATCAAATTATCACCTAATTTATGTGCCTTAGTGACCGTGGAATTGTGAAAAGTGCTATAGAAATGTGACTTCTTCTTTAAATTTTTTTTTTAAATTATTATTATTATTATTATCATCATGTAAACCTGGACATTTCTCATTATGAAATTCCCATTCCCATTGTGAAATGTTCCCAAGATTGTAAGAAATAAGCACTTATTATTTATGTATGAATACAGTGAGTAATATACAAAGAAAAACCTTACACAAAATGTCACCAGCATATGCACATAGACCTACCCTCAGCCAGAGTGTCGTCTTCGTCCTCTCCGTTTAAGCCCGTTTGCGCCTCGGATTTACCATTCAGGCTGGAGATTGAGATCTGTCCGTTCTTCTGCAGCTCCTACATTGTGAAAACAACATTCATTACAACCTGATTCAACCTCCTGCACTTTTCACTCACTCAACCCATCATGTAAACCTTATGTGTACCTGATAGCTAAGCTCATATGTGGTGATGGGCAAGAAACTGTATAAACATGCTCGACTAAAGTCATTATACAGTCCTTAAACCAGGGCTACACTAGAAATATCTGTACATCCAGTCTGAATGTTCATTATAAAATACAGTAAATACAATATATGCCATACATTTGTGGACAAATAATATGAGGTATTAGTACTGAGTTGCCCCCTTTGCGGCCACCCAAGGAAGATGGGTCCCGTTTTGAGTCTTGGTCCTCCCAAGGTTTCTTCTTTCTATATTCAGGGAATTCTTCTTTGCCACTGTCACCATAGGCTTGTGCAATTTGGGATTGGCCTTTTAAGATAATATAATATTGTAACACTGCTTTGAGACAATGTACAATTGTAAAAAGCACTATATAAATTACTTTGACTTGACAACAACCTTCAGTCTTCTAAAAAGCATTGTACTAGAATTTCGAACATAACTGTAAGGACACTGACATTGTGATATACAGTTAGCCTTGGCAATCCAATTAATCTAAAAGGTCAATGGCTCAATGTCTAAGTTCAAGTTCTTAATGAAAGCTGGCCAACCATTATTTTATGGACTTAGAATCAGTATGCCGTTTGGTACACCCCATAATACTGCCAATATTTATTTATGGAGATTCCATGTCTGCTTCATATTATGAACCTTTTATCAGTTACTTCAGCTGAAATAACAGATATAATTACAAGGGATGTCTACATACTTTTAGTCGTATAGCATATATAAATATACGTATGAATTATCAAAATAAATCATCAAAATGAAACCATGTGAAATATCGTTGTTCTGCTAGTTGAAAGATAATAAAAGCCTTTCCATCCAACTAAATTGCATTGTAGTTGAACATCGTTCCCCAAATGTGCTCTGAAGAAAGGTTTTTTAAAAAATAAGTCTAATTTTAGTTCTGAAGTGTAAAATCCCAGCTAAAGAACCCTGGTGTTGTGATCTCCTGGATAAAGTGGTATGTATAAGAGTTTAGGCTCCGGATCCTGTGGAGATGGTAACGTTCCAGTCATGTTTTTAGCAGTAGCTCTGACAGATTTATGAGAATTTCGGTTAACAGCCTGTTACACAGAATGTAATGTGGTTGTTAAATGCTGCATACCTGTAGCTCTAATAGCACCGTTAGTTGTGGTAGCATACTAAAATGTGTTTGGTGTTTACTATGGATTTTAATTTTTCATTTTGATAGCTGTATAAGTGCCTCATGCATCAATGTATGGAGCAATGCAAAGCTGGTGCTTTACTCATGGCTTCAACAATAACTGGCAGGCAATGGGAAGTCTGGAAGAGAGTTTTAAAATTGCATTTCTTATACAGATTTTTCAGAGAGCCTCGACTTCATCTATTCGAAGTCCCAGTCAAAAGCATGTTGGAAGTAAAGCATAAAGTAGACTGTAGTCCTTTTTCATTCTCGTGTGTTTTCCTTCGATCTGCCCTCTTGTCCTTTCCCTTGGCAGCTTTTCTTACACTGACACACTGCCTTAGCAGCTTTGGCTATTATCCCAGCTGAAGGCATGGTCAAAGCACTCGGTGTTTCTCTTTTACTCACGTTCGCCAGAGAATGGCTAATCAGACTAATGGACCAGGCCCGGCTCCAGAAGGATGAAGTCTCTTAAGAAGATCAACAAGGAGGGGCATCACCCACTTTAACAAGGGTTTTCCATATTTCTGTCTTCAGTCTGCTCTTAAATAAGGACGTTTTCCACCACACATAACTTCAGTCTCATGGCTGTTCACTACTACATGGTTTCAGTAACAAACACTGCATAAAATAAAGTTTATCTTCAAAACAAACACTTGTAGTCAAAAGATTCTGCCCTGATCAAGTTTCCTTTATCAACTGTACAAACAAATACTCTCTTATTGTGAAGTATCCAGAAGCATCAACAGTTTAATCACAAAGCGGTGGGTCACACAAGCTAATAGACTATAGAGTGCTAAAGGGCAAACACCTGGCCTCCTCAGCACTCTATACTGGGGGCAGGATTCTCTAGGTACCTCACGATTTAATTTGATTCATACGGCTGAAATGAGATTAAGTAACAAAGATCAATGCATATTGGTGCATCTTTTGTTTCTATACCAGATTTTTATTTTCTCAAACTGATTCCATGAGTTCGGTTTTGGTTTTATTTTAGATTGCGAAGATCGATGTTTTAATAATGTTGGCCTTACAATGAATAACTTTTCAAGTGATTACACTGTCGTAAACAAATGTACGTCGGAATAAATCATGTCTTGCTTGAGTTGCATCATGCCCTCTGCACCTAGATAGTTTTTTAAAATGTATCTCTTATTTAATTAGATTTTTCTTGTCTTGACGTTCCAATAAAGTAAACTGTGTATTTTGGCTTGGCTCACAAATATTAACATGAATAATGTCAACAACCAACAGATGAGATTCTCTCTGTATGTCTGTCTGTGTGTGTCTCTCTCTCTCTCTCTCTCTCTCTCTCTCTCTCTCTCTCTCTCTCTCTCTTTCTCTCTCTCTCTCTCTCTCTCTAAAATAACAACATCTACTTTAAGCTTCAAGCATTAATGCCGATGAAGGCTTTACACTAAAACCATCTATGCAAGAGACCATCAATTATATTACTACTGAAGAGTTAGGTGATTTCCCACTGCAGAATTCAGGTTGACATTCAAGCATGAACTAAAACATGTCGAAGTGAAGGGGAATCACCGGCCTCTTTTAGACTTCAGCATGCAAGACCAAAATTGTTTATTCTTGAAAACATCAAAATTTGTACCATTGTTCTTCACTCATCTGCAAGTTCTGTAAGCATTGCGATACTTCCCATTACTAT
The DNA here is from genome assembly GCA_034780495.1 of Parotocinclus cesarpintoi. Lineage (NCBI taxonomy): Eukaryota > Metazoa > Chordata > Actinopteri > Siluriformes > Loricariidae > Parotocinclus > Parotocinclus cesarpintoi. The sequence continues at coordinate 5,824 of JAUZSV010436898.1, read as the reverse complement.
ATTGTACTTGTTGGAGCAGACCCCATTTTGGCTTAAAATCAATTCCAAAATTTCTTGAGTTCTCATAGATTTCAAAATACATATATTAACAATGTTTCCTGGATTCCATCCCATTAAATCGAATGGAGACTATGACTCAGCTGTACTACTAAATTGCATTTCAATTTATCATAAAAAAAGGAACAACGTACTCAAATCTGTATGACCCTACACAACAAACAAACACACAATTCAAACTGATTTTAAAATATCATTAGATTTGTCTATGGTTTGATTCAGTAGCTGAAGTTTAACATTGTATGTGTTTATTGCATGCTTTAATAGCACTGGTAGTAGAATTGTTAGTAACACACTATAAGGTGAAGAATTAAAATCCAGGGCACACAAGGTCTTCCTACTCACAGCAGCAAATGTCCAGACCTGTTTGAAGATCACCGATGACCGTCTGGATGATCCAGTGGAGGCATGCGAGAAAGTCATGTGGTCAGATGAGACAAAAATAGAGCTTTTTGGTATGAACTCCTCTTTGATGGAAGAAGGATGAGAACACCGTCCCAACTGTAAAGCATAGGGGTGAAAACATCATACTTTTTTGTAATTAGGACAGGACAACTGCACCGTATTGAAGGGAGGATAGATGGGGTCATGTATCGCAAAATTTTGGGCAACAACTTCTTTCCCTCAATAAGAGCACTGGAGCGTGGTTGTGGCTGGGTCTTCTAGCATGAGCATGACCTGAAACACACATCCAGAGTGGCCAAGCCAGTCACCAGACCTGACCCTAATAAATATTAATGAATGACCAATAAAGACAGAAACATACTGGATAAGGATATTTTTTCACGGGGACTGACTGGGTAAGGAAAAGGAAACATCTTTTTTAAAATAAGATATTAATATTATGTATTGTTGTCATATGGGGTGCCTCATGCCATTTAATTAAACAGGACCACTCACAGGAACAACAAGTACCCATTCATGAACTTATCTAGTCTGCCACCAGTGAGACAGCAGTGCAATACATGAAATCATGCAGATAATGTGGTGCTTGGAAGTTTGTAAACCATTTAGAATGTTGTTACAATGTCAAATATAAAAAATGGATTTAAAAAAATAAGAAGGAAGCTAATGTTTCAAAGTTTATAAACCGCTGGATTGGATTTAATACAACAGTTGCAACTAGCACATACTAGAAACTTCGGAAGAAGACTACTTGAGCAAAACTCTGAAACAAAACAATTGAAATGTCACTAATCAACAATAATCCCTAAATAATGTTTGGAAGGGATTTTCATATTTCTCTATCTCCATCATTATATGATTAAAGGAATCTGGAGGAATTTGGTTTGTAAATGGAAAGGGCACAAGCCTAAGCTGAACGACCATGATCTCCTATCACTTAGATGGCACTGCATCAAGAACCGTCGTTCAACAATATCTGATATAACCGCATGAGCAAATAATTAATTTGGCAAACCTTTTAATCACCACTATACAGAGTTACATTCACAACTAAAAAATATCAACCCTGATCAGAAGCAGTGTCAAGTTCTCTGAACTCTGAACATGTGGCATGGAACATCACACAGTGGAAACATATTGTGGACAGTTGAGTCAGTTTTTCAGATCTTCTTTAGAAGTGTGTTCCAATCCAAAGATGAGGGCCACCCAGACTGTTATCTGCAACCAAAAGCCACTTCTGAAAAGGAGTGTTATCAGAAAATCTACGTTTTGGGGCAAATGTGCTGTGCCCATTAAAATTATGGCTGTAAGAAGTAACTTTTTTTTCTGGATTGCTGAGCAGCACTACAGGACACTCCTATTCAATACTGGTACTACATTTCCTATTGCTGCAGCATCTTTCCAAAAGGTTTACCAGCCAATACTGTCAGTCACAGCAAGTTTCTTTCAGTTTTTTTCATGGATTAATGGACATATGCTAATATCTAAAAGAATGGCAACCACACTTTAGACAAGGTAACGAAAGCTCATATGTTCCCTCCAATTATAAGTGTGTAACAAAAGTACACATTAGACCATTAAGGCAAATGCATATATATATATATATATTTCCTAACTGACTTTATTAGATGACGGGTCCTGATGTATATAATAGTGTTCACAAAAATTATGGCATATTTCAAAATGAAATATTGCATAATTAAATACCCCCTCATTTTTGTGAGTGTATACACTGAGATATTACAGTGTATGGTAATCATACATATTGATCTAATTAATCTAACTGAGTTTATTTTCTTCTTTTACTCCATGAAAGTACATTTTTGATTCACAGTGTGTAATCACGTGTAATCACAATTAGATCTCAGTACTATCTAATATTTATTTATATTCACTTGTACAAAAGCATACAATTGCTATCTGTTCCAGGACCATGAGCCTAATTATCAAAAGTCTTTATAACATTTTCAAATGTGTTTAGTATATGGCATTCCATGATCAAAAGTCAGTGTATTGCATGTTATGGTTGGGTATTTTTGATCTGCTGTGTGAGACGTAATTCTGGAGGTTTTCTTGATCATGTTTATGCTCGGATTAAAAGTCATGTTCTGAATGACCCAAATGTACTTCAATCTACATACAGTCCAATCAATAATGTCAGAGATTTAACTGGAAAATAAACCAGTGTATCAGGAATTATTTTAGTTAGCTATGCTACAGGGTGGCACAGTGGTGGAGTGGTTAGCACTACAGCCTCATAGCTCTGTGTGCCCTATGATGGATTGCTTCCAAGTGTATGAGTGTGTGTGGTGGACTGGCAACCTGTCTAAGGTTGTTTCTGCCCTCTGCTTTTTAGAAAGCATTAAGTCCATTTTGAATTTTTGCAAGAAGAGCCTCTTTTTGCCATAGCCCCTCACATTTCATTGGATAAAGGCACAACCAGAACGCCAATTATCTTTGATCTCTCAGACTGCACTGCATCAAGAACACTTTACTAAATACTTTAGCAAACCTTTGTCAAGAACTACAAAATGGAGAAGAAAATTAATTAGTTAATGCTCTAGTGCATGAATGAATCCAAGGACAATGTGTGCATTTCCTCCTATCAGGATTAAAATGTTTTCCAAAGAGTATTGTTTTGCTGTAAAACCTAGATAGTGGAACAATTTAAAAAACACAGTGATACTCTTCAACTGAGCACAGATCAGTTATCTGTGTTTAACCCAGACATAGCTGAATACGTACTGGGAACAGGTTTAACTGTTTGGTGTTTAAACTAGTGATACTTGAAATCCCCATTGGCCTTACCATTTAAAAAAGTTTTTGAGAGTCAATAAACATGTTTTGAGTTGTGAATAATGGTCATCAAGTCTACCTCCATTCTTCGCAGTTCAACTTCTGGTCATTCTGTTAATTTACTGATGTATTTTTCATATCTCTTAATATTTAGTTACAAATGATTCAATTAAACCTAAAATAATAATGCATGGATTTCAGATTAGTTTGCACTTGAGAACACAAAAGACATGGTTGCTAATAGGATTCAGGTCAAATATGCAGGTTTTTGTGTAAAAGAGGGTATATCAGTATCAGATGAATATTTGGATGTTGGGCAAATCAATGACCTACTCCACCTGCTAAACAACACTAATGTAAGCACCCAGCTAAGTGGGATACAGGGCTCATAAACCCACTGTACACTGTGTGACTGACAATACCACAAATCCAGCTATACATCTGGATATTCATACATACATGAATACATATACTTTTCTCTTATGACAGTACTGACAGTTTTATTGCAGATGGAAGATTTATATTTCTCTTAAAGGGAAACTCTCAGTGTGGGCTGTTATGAACTTTTGTGACTCTCCTTTTAGAATGGATGTTTTTTTAAAATGACAATAAGAAACTGCTTGCACCCGTTTGTAAAGATAATAAGCAACAATAAACACTTTGGAGACAACTTGTCCTCTCATTTTTGTGTGGTGTTCATATCTTTTGGGTGTTTAGATGTCTAGATGGCCAACAACAAACTGTGGAAGCTGCTCGTGCTTGTCAATTGATCAAAGAATATTGTCTACTGGGGATCTTTCTTGGCCGTCCAGAACCTGTTTGCAAAGCGTACATACTCTCGCAGAAGCATTGCTCCCAACACCTCCTAAGAACTAAGTCAGAATGCACTGTAAATTCTAATAAGTTAATCTTACTTTAAAAAAGATTTTTTTATGATATTTTATGTTGCTGTAACTAATGTAAAAAAAAAAGTACAGTTTACTTACACTTGTGTTTAATTAACTAAAAATCATATACAGAGTACTTGATAATTTACTTTAGATGTACTTCTGACTTAGTATCGACACCTCAAAAGAATTATTTCACGCAAGTAAATAATATCAAGTGGAGTCAACTATGTGTGCATTACAAATAACGTATTTATTTGGATTTGAAACTTAACATTTGTCGCTTGTATTTACTTGAACAAAAGTTTGATTTACTTGACAAAAGCATACAAACCGATTGCCTTAAAAAAAGAAATTGTTACTCATGTAACTTAAGTGCTCCAAACATTCAGTACACAATAATGAAAAACAGAATCCATCTTCCTAAAATAATCCCATTTACATTTTTCCATAATAAAAAGGTAGTGACATGGTTTAAAATTCTATTATAATGTATTTCTTTGTTTTTCAGAGAAACACAAAGGCCTTAGACCAGGGTTGGCTTTGTTTCATATAATCGGTGTTGATATATGCCAGTATTACAATAAAATAAAATGTAATTAAATTTACAAACTGTATATCATAAAAACTTAAACTGAATCTTTGGGAGTTGAATGGATCCCAAAGGACCAAAGTGAGCTCGAAGCCTCAATGAAGGCTGTTCGACTTTCCAAACTGCTGGGCCAGAACATTTTCTTCACAAATTTGTACTTTTGACTCTAGGGCTTTGGACGCAAGTCCTGTCTGGAAAGAGGGAAACTGAACACAGCTACTGCACATGCTCACAACATCCTTTGATACTACTTAATAATGTTAACTTATCGTCACTCAAAAAAAATAATTAAAGTTTTTTTTTCCACCTGTGAGTAATTGAAACTGAATAACAAGTAGGAATATCATTTTGTTGCTAATTGAGTAAAGTTTACTAATTTAATTTAAGTCAAGACGGGTATTATTATTTAACATTGTGGCCTAAATGTCAAGCAATTCATTGAAACATCCATTTTGCTTCTCTCAGTCCATGAGTCATTCTCAAAAGTATGTCAACTGGGCAAAATTCATTTGAGTGGATCATAGACAAATCTGGCAGTCAATGGGTATATTACCCAAAAGTATACATTTTAAAGGCAGCAGTGGAAGCAGTGGCAAGACCCAGTGTCTAATCAGACCACACATGTAATCATTTACATATCTGCCTGAGACGTAACTGCATGCTGAGTTTTGCAGAAATCTGACATTTATGTATTATTTGTCAATATGTGTACATTTACTCACGTGCTGTACTTCATTACCATTTCAAAGTATTTCGAATTTATGAAATTAATTTTGATATGGTGTACTTACACTATACTATATTACGATAAAGTAAACATTAATACTGTCTACACTAAATGTATGAATCATCGGCTATTTATCAGCTTTGACTGGACAAAAACGTAACACAGTATAACGTCTAAATAACGTAACACAGTATAACACAGTATACTAGAGTTCATGGGTTAATATGCTTAAATTGAATGAAGATTTTCCATACAAATATTCTAATAATTCTAAAAATTCTAAACATTGTAATCTCTGAATTAGATATTTTGATAAATATCAGATTTTGCACAAGTTTGTGCAAAATCTGATGATCCAAT
>JAUZSV010436897.1:0-17647 GCA_034780495.1 Parotocinclus cesarpintoi | reverse complement strand
ACACACACACACACACACACACACACACACACACACACACACACACACACACACACACACACACACACACAGTTGTTCTATCTATTAAATTGGTATAATAATATAATATAGCTTAAGAACATGTTTTGGCTCATGTGGACATTCAGAATAAAGTGACACACACAGACACATCCCTTACCGTGCTGCAGCAATGCCTAAGAACGTCCTGCTGTGATAATATTATTAAAAATGAGTTGACTAACTGTTGGTGGTACATCGGGTCTTTTTAGCCAATTCAGAGTGTCACGTACCAGATGGTCTTACATGACTCCCATAGTTCCAAGTGATCTGCATTATCATCTAGAATCATTTGCTATTCTATTTAAGTGAATTTTTGTGTCGGGAATATTCACGCCTCTGTTATAGGTGTGTGTGCGTGTGCGTGTGTGCTGTGCAGTGCTGTGTAGAGGACGGGCACGGTGTGGGTAAAAAGACAGCTGCCCTGACAGATGCCAGGAGGCAGGACCCCACCAGGGAGCAGGAGGGGTGAAGCTGGCACCCTCACCCCAACGGAAACACCATAGGCTGTGGAGGAAGTGGGCAGAGGGAGAAACTCAGTGTGTATATACTACCTGAAGCTACACAGATCGTTCTTTGTGGTTGTTACATTTTTATTGCTGTACGTAGAACATTAATGGTGTCTGTCTTATTATGTATCAGACATTTTTAGACAAAGTAAATGTGGAAATTGGTGGATTACAAAACACAAAGGTTTGAAAAATGAACATAAAATTTCAGTAGGTGTGTTATCTTAATGTTAGCCAATGTTATTAAGCTATTCTTCCCTGCTTAAACAAAAAAGGACCACAGAACAGCGTATGTTGTTTTGTTTTTCGTATGCTGGTCAACCAGTCTTACCAGTAAGACCAATCTGATCATTTGAATTCACCAGCTAAACCATCACCAACACTAACCAACATTAAGCCAACTTGGATCTAATTGGAACTTGGAGCTTGTCAGATTTTACTAATTGGTCAACATACCAGAGTCCAAAACACAACATATGCTGTTCATTGCTATTTTTTATCAGCAGGCTTGCTGGTTACAAATTGCTGTCAAATAAATTAATGACTAGTTTGGATCAATAAAATAATAAAGTTCAATAAAATAGACAATACCGAAAGTGCCAAAAGTCTTAAACCACTATTACATTGGATGTTTAAGCAATAGTATAATTACCATATATCACACACTGCTCACAAAAATTATATTTCTTTATGTGATGTTCATATATTGTTATATATTGTCAACGAGTGGAAACACAAAAGATCCTAACTTTGATTTGTCACTTCATAATATTTTTTTACACTCTTTTTTACTCGGATCCCATTCTGAATAAGTGGTTTCTTGGCTGCTACACTTCCAAAAAGACAGTTCCTGATCCAGCTTCTTTGGACTGTAGGGTCAACTTGGCATCCAGATGAATCTAACAGATGTTGTTATTGCTCAAGTATAAGGGGAGGTCAAACTAAATACTTGCCACTGTAGCCTTCTTTTTTCTGAGTTGACCTGGAAAGCTCTAACAAAGAAGGATATCCCATCTCTCCTATTAGAATGCCATGTTAAAACTTCTTCCGTACAAACCATTTTTTCCCCTAATCGTTCCCATACACTTGGAGTCGTATTTATCTCTGATGTGTGGATCTACTGATTGCAGCAAGCAGACCTTTGCTCAGGTGTGTGTTTCAGTATATGTTCTGGAGTGACAGATGAAGTAGCAGTTTAGGAGGGGAAGGCTGTGAGGAGCAGAAGGTTGATGAATGCGGCGGAAACAAAGAGATGGAGACAGCAGGAAGAGACCAGATGAAGGGGTGGAGGAGTGGAGATGATTGGAAACCAATGTACAGGTGATAGACCTGCTCCCTGTAACAGATGACCCACATCTACACTCCCTCCCTTTCTCTCCTACATCTGTGGGTCCTACAGAGGAATGTATTCACTTACATGGGCATAGTCGTTAGAGCATTTGTTCTCAATGCTGACCCGCTATGGTTCCCAGCCTCAAGTGATGAGAGGTCTGTAGGTTATGAGATGTGCTGTGGGATACCGACACCCAAAAGTCCAGTGGGGTTTCCTGGCATCAAAAGTCTGAAGTGGTTCTTGGCACCAGTAATTCCGGGTAGCAACTTCATACCATTTCAGGCCATTGCCCTCAGAGGAATGTTCTCAAATCTCTAATAATCCGATCATAGTCAGATTTCTGCAGTTATCTGATTACACATATAAACAGCATACTATGATTTCTCAGATCAAATTAAGGCCTACAAATCAGATTAAGAAATCCGATAGAAAAGTAGATTGATGCCCTTATTCTGATTTCAAATGGGTTTCTCAGTCTGCACATGCAAACAACCATAACCGATCAAACATGGTTGCCACATCTACTTATTCTAAGTGACTTTGCTTATTTTGGGTTTGTTTCCACTGACCTGGTTGCTTGTTTCTCTCATGGGATCTGGCAACCCTTTAATTAAGTGCAGCACCCAGGGAATGGCTACCAAACACTTTAAGGGAAACTCTGAAATGCTGTATATGTGCAACAAAATTAAGATTCTAATTATTTAATGATTAATCTTTGAGGTTATGTCACAATACTGTGGGATTAATGACTGGTTGCAAAGAAGAAAACCAATTATAGTCTGAATAACGTAAACCCACACTTTTCCCATTGCCTAGTTACCCGTGTGCATGTAAACTCATTGATCGGATTACTGACTAAATCTGATTGTTTGCAATTAGCAGATTATTAAGTGCAGTCGCAATCAGTAAGAAACCTCAGTGTTCACTAAGTCTCTTAATCTATGGAAGTTAACTGGCCAGACCAGGGGTACCACCCTGTTACAGTGAACTACATCGGGGTTGAAATAGGTTTTTTCATTATAATTTTTATAATATTGTATTCTGTTTAATCGATTAAAATACATATGCATTCATTCATTGTCTTATCTGCTTATGAACTCAGGGTCGTGGGAAAGCCGGTGCCTAGCCTGCGGCAAAGGGCACAAGGCAGAGACAACCCTAGAGAGTGTGCTAATCACATACACTCACACACTCATGGCACTTTAGAAACACCAATTAACCTAGCACACAACATGCAGACTCCACACTGGGTGAACAGGGGTTCTCAAAACTGTGAAGGGGAAGTTCTAACCCCTGCAATATATTTATATGTCCCAGCCTATGGAGTCTTGTTTCTCAAAATGTTTCTTATAAAATGTAAGAAGTTTTTTACATTTACATTTACAGCATTTAGCAGACGCCCTTATCCAGAGCGACTTACAACTCATACGATCCTACAATCCAAGCAATTGTGGGTTAAGGGTCTTGCTCAAGGACCCAACTGTGATACCTTGGAGGCAGGATTTAAACCCTGGACCTTCTGCTCCAGAGTCCAGTACCTTAACCGCTAGGCAACCACAGTTTTTCTTTACCATTTTTACCCTAGACTTGCTAATTTGGGGTTTTTGGTCAAGATTTTTGCAAACCTGCTTTGAGACAATGTTCCATTGTAGCATAGTGCTATGTAAATTTGCAAATGTGACCCTATATTTCCGTTCCATTTTCTTGGACATTGTGCTCTTGGTTTAAATTCTTTAGAACTCACTCTTATGAAGAATAGGAACAGGGCTGAATTGTCTACTGATAAAATCCCAGTCTTTAAAATCATTTTATGACGTTTTTAAGCTTCACACTTCTCTCCAGTTTAACAGAAATGTGTTTTATTTTTTTGTGTGATGCAGTTTCAGACTTTTAAATTATTTTAATAGTCAAAAGCAGCTACACACTCCACACCTTCTATCATTGATTAATAAAATACACTTATGCACTTGTTTGCACAAATAAATAAATATTGTACCTATTAGCCATATACAAACATTTTGAAAATGGTCTGCATAAATTCAACGTCATATCAATGTTTAAATCGATGTCTTAATTGGGTAGATACATGACAGGACACTTTATATTTCAACTTTATATTTCGAACAAGCCACACCTTAAACTTGCGGACTGTACTATTGTTTAGCTTTGTAGCATGTAACTATAGTGCGTGTGCGGATCTGGTTTGCATGCAGCATGCAGGCAGCAGATTCTGCTCTAGGGCCTGCGCAGCAGAAAGTGTTGCCATGGTGAAAGAAGACGGGCCAGTGTCGGCCACGCTACACACTCTCCTCCCAACCAGTGCTCACGGCGTATGTGTTCCTGCGTTTGTTTTTCACACCTGTGAAAAATAGCTTGGGGGTAGATTGGCATCACCACAATCCCTTAAGCAGTGACCACAATGTTACCAGAACACAGTGGTCCTGAAGTATATGTCTCTGTACTGTACTTGAACTCAATGGGATTTTGATCAACATTCCTCAGTGGAGATGGAGTCATGACCCGATCATTGCAACCACTGAACCTACTGATGGTTAACAGGTTCTTCCCAAATGAAGGCGCCAAAGGGTCAGGGGGCTTGCTTTCTGCCTGAGTAACAGCATTGACTGTGGGGCATGCAGATAGTAAGCTATAGCTGGAGGGTCGCTCAGAGTGCTTACACTACTGGTCTGAATTGTCTACTGACATCTCCAAACGCTCTTTCACACACACATTTGTCTTACTATATCAGTGAGGTTCGTACATGAACCGTGTTCATCTGAAGTTAAATCATACTTTATAGTCTTATACACGCAGCTCTAACTTTAACTTTGATAAAGTAAATTATTTGTTTTAGTCTTTTGGTCTCTTTTAAAGTAAAGTAGCAGTTTGTAAGGATCGTTCTGGTTTTGCCATCGATTTGAGGTTATTTTGCAATTGCACACGTACACATATCCAAATCTTCACACACACACACACACACACGCACACACACACACCGTAGTGCGTGGAGCTTTTTGTCCATAGAGACCATGCCCATAGAGACTGTGTCCATGGAGACCACATTCATGACTGGGTCCAAGTAGAGCGAGGCCAGAGAGGTCACAGAGTAGTAGAAACTCTTCAGGACTATTTGAGAACTCTTTGTGTGTGTCTACTTTTTACACAAGCAAACAATGCTGAGGACTGCAACCAGTACATGATGTGACAAGATGCTAATTGAAAGTTGTTTTTTTAAATTAAAATTGCATAGAATGTACAAGGATAATTGCTGAAATCAGGTAATACATGTGAATTATTAAATACGTGTAGATCTTACAGTTCCATATCATGCACATATGGTCACTTAATGTGACTGTCTATCCCTCTAGTAAAGCAGCAGTTAGTTGTGTTGCCTCGTAAAAAGGCTGTTATTTTGTCTTGGTAAATTGTAAATGTAAATAGTTTGAACATACTACTGGCCCTGATTGACTGAAGTTATTGAAGTCAGTCATGCTCCCGATTACGATTGAGTGACAGCTGGTTACACCCCTTTTAGAGGTCAACTAATTATCATAAAGAGAAAGCTGTGTGTCTATGTATAGCGCACTGTCCATTAAAGGCAGAGATGTTTCCTTCTGTGAAAAACACATCTACGTACATTATATTCACCGCCAGTTAAGCTGTGCATGACTTACAATGAAGTATTAAAAGCTATTTGTATGATGAGAATTAATGTTTGTTTAACGAAGGAACTGCACGATATGATACTGAGATATTTCATCATTTGCTTTACTAAACATTTACTAAAAAATCCTAAAAACAACAATGACTATTATAGACGCACTGATAAACATTCCATTGACACTTTTTAAGGCAAAGCCGAGTTTCTTTTAAAGTCCTAAAGAAGTTTTAAAGGAAGTCTAAGTAGTGAGTGAGTGTAAGTATGTGACTAAATGATTCCCTATAATACAGCTCTGGAAAAAGTATAGATAGAGTATTGAGACTGGTCAAATTACTGTATCAAAATAATATAACATTAAGATGCAATTTATAACAAAAGTACTAATACAAAGAAAACAAATGTATTCATTTTACAATATAATGCTAATATAATAAACATTCAGAAATCAAATTTTCAATCAAAGCTTTCATGTGTCTTGTACTTTTCCTCAACAAATAAGGTTTGGTTCAGGCGATCACCTTATCACCTTATCATTAAGCAGAATGAGATGTGTCTGAGTTGGAATTAATTAGATACTGAATTGGAATTGCTGTCGCACATATAGATGTGTTCATTTTAAGAAAATCTTGAGTGGTCTCTTTATTTAAGAGTTGTAGACTAGGGCCCCGTCGACAGAGTGTTTCTTTCTTTGATAGGTTTTGGACCAAGTTTGAACTCCACACTTTGAATAAAGAGGTTGCAGTAAAATAATAAATGAATTAATATAAAACAATATGTCACAGTCACAAGCTGTAAAATGCTGTGCAAGGCCTGAGCTTAATACACATAAAACATTTTTGAGAAAGCAAAAAAAAAAATTGTGCTTGTAGCAAGATGTCGGACTCATGCTGAGGATACCACTGGTCAGAGGTATATTACTGAACCCCTCTCTACCGGTCAAGGGACACTAGAGCCTCAAAGGAAAAGGGAATTGCGTGGAAAGGCCAATGCAGGCAGGCAATGCAGAACCGGTTGGTCTTTTGGTTTGAAACAGAGATCACCAATGGCAGGATATGAACCAGTATTGCACAATATTGGGAACAAGTGATATAATGGTTATTCCGCTCTGGTTCATATCTTTTCTCTGGCAAGGTGAGGTTTGTTGTTTTGGGGGGGTGAGGTGTCCCTTGATTACGCAGCTTTGTAGCAGAGCTCCATGATTCTGGGTCCATCCCAACCTTCCTTGACGCAAAATTCTTTCTTGCCATTTCATGACTTCCCCAGTATTTATTTTCTGATTGCGTCATCAGGGATTTCCTTTTTCATTTGAACTTCAGAATCATAAGGGCTGGGTCAGTAGCACATGCATCAAGCATATCAAGGTTGATATCACATGACAAGGGTGAAATAAACAAGGAGTGTGTTTATCAGAACAAAACTAACCTGGGAATTAAAACATTGTGTACAATAAAGGAAGAAAATATCATGTTGTGATCATTGTGATTTATGTCTTCAATATTTATTTAGTATCCTGTACAGTACTGTGCAAAAGTATTTGGCCACTATTAGATACCATTGTTTTAGCAATTATATAATGACCGTATTCAATTATACGTAATTGTTTTATGTTCATATTAAACATGTGGATGTAATCTTGTTTTATAGAATACAAGCAAAACCAGGGAATTTCTAAGAGTATTTAAAAAAACTTTTCTTAATGGTACAGTGGTGTGACCAATGCCCAGAAACAACAACAATTTAACCACTGTTGCATCCCTAATAGGCAAATTTAGAAAACCAGGAACAAGCCATGTAGTAGCCATGTAGTCCGAAGACCACTACAGGCAAAACCTCACCAATGATTTTGGAAACATTTGCGAAAACTGTGTAACGTAGCACACAACGTGTCCTATCCTTTTTATTCACCCTGTATATTTGGGTTTTGTTTTTTAAACAATCACAATCATTTTTTTTGTGTGAAAAATAATAAAAAGAGACCTTTTACGTGTTCTTATAAAAAACACAAAATGGCCCAACTAGTATCAGATCGGTAAGTAATAATGTTTAGGGGTACATAAAATACCCTTTTTTTTTAAGGAATACACAAGCAGACAGCACTGAGTACTCCAATCAGGACTTTCTGCTAATGATATCTCCCAGTGCTTTCCTGACTGGAGACTGCCGCAGTGATTTGTGTCCACCGAGGTATACTAAAAAATCCAGCGAGTGCTGATTTGCAGTCAGAGTGGCCATCTCTCTCTCTCACGCGCTCTCCCTCTCTCTTGCTTAAGTTTTCTCTCTGGAGATTCAACACCTGTACCTCTTGACTGTCACCAAGTTTCTTCCTCTTTCTCTCCATCTCTGTCTCACACCATACCTCTGGGGATAGACTCCACGCCACTTTACGCACTCTCCCAGTCTTTCTCTCTCTGTCTTTCTCTCTCTTTCTCTGTCTCTCTCTCTCTCTCTTTCTCTCTCTCTCTCTCTCTCTCTCTCTCTCTCCCCGCCTTCCTCCCTCTCTCTTTCTCTCAGGGCCTGCAGCCTGACACTGTTGTCACCCCCTACGCCACCCCCCACCCCCCTTCCCGATATGCTCCGCTTCATTTTACGAGCAGCACGCTGCACCTCACTGAGAGGGGAAAAAAGAAGTAAGGAAAACTCGCAAGAAAAGAGAGTGTTTGTCAGTGAATATATATGTGAGCCTAAAAGTACAGAGGGAGAGCAAACATCTAAAGCATTTGCTGGAGAAGAACAGGTGCAGAGATGGCATAAATGGGTGAACGTGAGCGAACAGTGGCTAAGGAGAGAGATGAGAAGAAAGCAGAGGGCAACGGAGAGTTTGCGCGTTTACTCTGAGTTTGTTAATAATTAATGTGTCACAGGCTTGAAGGGGGTTGCATCTCGTTTCGTCCTTCTCTCTCTATTGCCTTGCCTAAGCTGAGACGCATGGCTATGAGTCCCAAGCGTAAGGCAGAGCCAGTGAAAACATCTGAGCTGATAGAGGGGGGAGTTCTGGACAACACACTTTTCCCGGAGCAAGGTGGCCATCTTACCTGTCAGCTCTCCAAAAGCAGAAAAACTGCAGTATCAGCTATCAGCACCGTAAAAGCTGTGTTAATAGAACCGTTTACAGGACTCAGTGACACCGATGGCATCACTTACTGACAACTAGCATACACCTACATAAACATTTAGGATTCATTCATTTTAACATCAGTCAGCCGTCATAAAGAAAGTCATGTTGACAAAACTCTTGAGACAAACTAATTCTTGCACAATAGGTGAACTGGTCCTAACACACTAGCTTTAACTTTCTTTTTACAGAGCATATCTTTCCATTTACTAGAAAGTATATTGGTAAATAACTAATCCCACTGACTGCTTCACTAGCTGATGACAACTAATTAGGCCAACTGAGTAAGCCACAAATAAACACTTTACTAAAGTAAACACTTTAATGCTACAGGTATGGACCATTTAACAACCATCTGATCACACCTGCTCACTTTAACGGTCAAGGTCTTAAGAATTATAACTAAGCAACATTACACGTAAGGTTTGTGATATATGAGATATCAGAACTACATTGGCAATATTTCATGTTACCGCACCAACGTCAGTGTATTATTGTGATTTTACCAAAGTTCTGTTATCACTATTTATTTTTTACCATTCAGATTTTAAGATCAAGTGGCAGAAAACATGATTTGTTTATCAACATGTTATGAGGTAAAACACTTCCATTCTCATGGATACCTCACTGTTAAAAAAACATCAGTATATTCCCTCCAGTCATAACAGTTGAGGGACATAAATTTCCAATAACTGTATAATATAGTGACAATAAACATAAATAAATTGATTGACATGAACAATCCTCTGATCAGCCGTGGCTAGTGTTGAATGGAAGATGCAAAGTTTACTCAAGCCACTTTGTGAGTATTGTGAAAAAAATAAGAAGGAGGTGCTTTTAGCGGTTTGACAAATTTACATATTGTTTACATGCAGTTTTCGTGAGAAAATATCCTTTTAATATTTACGTTACAGTAGCATAGACTATGTGAATATGGAAATGTCTGGTCAAGGTTCATTTTGGTGAATAACGTGTTTCACAGAACACAATGCAGTATTTTAATAGTGCATAACTGTATTTGCTGACTTTAACTCACCAGTGCAATGAAGAACATTCAGTTTTGGTAAACTACTCTTACATATAACCAAATATTTTAAGCAGAATACATGAAAATTAAAGAAAGGAATGGGATCAGAATGTGTAGAGAATGGATGGATGCAAAGGTATTACATGTGTGATAATCCCAAATGGAAAAAAATGAACAAACCATCCAGTTTTACCCTCACTTATCCCGAATCAGGGTCATTGGTTATCAGTGGGGGTCATGGGTTTTAGTCTGGAGCCTATCCCAGAATTTAATGAATGCAGGCAGAGGTATACGCTAAAAAGAATGCCAGTCCATTGCAGAGTTCTATAATTGCACCACCCAACTTTCACATACATTGTAAGCCCAGCCTTTTGATTGAACCCAGGTACCCAGGAATTCTGTTCTGTAAATTTGAATGCATCCTGTTTTTTTCTATAATAAATCCTTTCTGAAATTCGCTAACTTTAGCATTCATTTTTCAAATTATCATAAATTTTGTCAGACCACTACGGG
This sequence comes from Parotocinclus cesarpintoi, assembly GCA_034780495.1. Taxonomy (NCBI): domain Eukaryota; kingdom Metazoa; phylum Chordata; class Actinopteri; order Siluriformes; family Loricariidae; genus Parotocinclus; species Parotocinclus cesarpintoi. Next base: position 7,435 of record JAUZSV010436897.1, on the reverse strand, counting down.
ATTAGAAGTTTAGTGTGAAGGTGCAGTGCAAAATATGCCTTAATGCGAGCACAATTTACAGTCAGAATGTGTCTGAAATGAATGCTTTACTTAGTTAGGCTCTCCCTAATCACGCACACTGTGCCTGATACCTCCTAATAATTGCACTCTTCTAATTGCGCTCTACTAATTGTGCACTGATTGTTGCACTATGCTTGATGCAGGGCTTGAAAGCTACAGTGAAATAGCATACATCCTTAACCAAAGAGCACTGAAAAGTTACAAACTATAGAGGACGTGAGTTCTGACGTTCTTTTTTTAATGGAGACATCATTACCCACACAATTATGTGAAGCATCTTATATGCCATTTGGTTCTTAAGATAACTGTTGATAATACTATGCATTCATTTATTTACTATACCATATATACTATACACTCACCATTAACTTTGTTCTTTTTATCAGTTCCACTTAATATACAGAACCACTTTGTAAGTCTACAATTGTAAACTATAGTCCCTCTGTTTCTCTGTATGCTTTATTAATCCCCTTTACTCTGTTTCTTATTATTAGGACCTGTACACACCAGGTACTATTTGGGCAGTGGATCATTCTCAGCACTGCAGTGGCACTGTTGTGGTGGTGGTGTATTATTTTATGAAGTGTTGGATTAGACACAGCAGTGCTGCTGGAGTTATAAACACATATAGTGTTACTTCTGGACTAAAAATAGTCCCCCATTCAAAATTGTCTGGCCTGTAGGCCAAACTATGCCAGAACAGATGAGCAACTGTCTCTGACTTTACATCTAAAAGGAGGAGAAATATGGTAGATGTCCAATAAAGTGCACAGTGATTGAATACAGTGTGAAAAACTCAATGAATGACATCATCATATCAGCACAAAACACACTGACACACCACCGCAACATCAGTATCACGACAGTGTTGTGTGATAATCAACCACCCAAATAGTACCTGATCTGTACTGGTCCTGTGGGGTTAATAATAATTACATAACAGAGTAAAGGAGACTAAAAAAGTTTTTCGAAAAAACAAATGGACTGCAGTGTAAATGTACTATAAAGTGCAGGTACAATCCCAATTTTAGTGAAGTTGGGGCGTTGTGTAAGTAAAAAGAGATGCACTACAAAGACAACATACTGAATGTTGAAACAAACTTTTGGTTTGATGAATTTGATGCCTGCAACACATTCCAAAAGAGTTCGGACAGGGGCAACAAAAGACTAGAAAAATTAAAGAATATTTTAAAAACACCTGTTTGAAACATTGCACAGGTGAGGGCCATGATTGGGTATAAAGGGAGCATCTTCGAAAGGCTCAGTCGTTCACAAGCAAGGATGGGGCGAGGTTTACCACTTTGTGAGCAGCTGCATAAGCAAAAGATGTTTAAGAACAACATGTCTCATTGTGTAATTTATGTAGGGAATTTATGTATTTCATCATCTACAGTCCATAACATCATTAACAGATTCTGAGAATCTGGAGAAATTTCTGCAAGTAAGCGGCAAGGCTGAAAACCAGTAATTGGTTACAAGTTAAAAATTTAGCATGTAAAACGAAAGCAATATATCAACATATACACCAGGAAACCCAATTCTGCATGTGTTAGGAGAGCTTCATAGTAAAAAAGTGTGGGTACTAGAATTGTGTCATAGATAGAGTGGTAGATATTTCACATGAAATATCCTTAAAATTTTGTGAGCAGTATATATGTTTAGTGGGTCTGATAAAATGGACAATGAGTACAGAAACAGGTATAAGTAATAAAGTAATTAGTGAGTGGCCCATAGTCCTTAGCCATGCTTCTTAGATGTTACAAAAACTATGCAACCCGAATAATAAGTAAATAAATATATTTAGTTAGTTATTATTAATAGTTAGTAGTAATAAAAATACTAATTACACCCACAATGCCATAGGTTGCAGGTGCATTAATACTTTTTTGGGATCTATCTCTGTATCACTGCAGAGGCCGCTAACGCTCTGGGCTGTCAGACAGCATAGCAAGTATGTGATATGGATTTCAATAAAAGGGATTATAGAGGTGGGTGCTGGAGACTTGAGGACAACACATACACACACACACACACACACAAACACAAACACGCATGCAGGCATGCACACACACACACACACACACACACACACACACACACACACACACACACACACACACACACACAGAATATATGCACCGTAAACTGTTCCTTTCTCTTTACATTTTTGCTTTGTAATATCCATTGCTGCATCAAATATCACACACTTGTTTGGTACTATTAATCTCACAGTTTATTCAAAGCGATTTCCAAGTGAGACACCAGAGATGATCAAAAAACATTTGCAAACCCTTTGGAATGACATATTTTTGATTGAACTAGATAACGTTTTATGAACTACAAATAAAGTCAAACAGTTATAACTTTGCTGAGCACATTGATTATTCATTGAGGGTATATGCTGCAAAGTATTTTAATAACTTGGATAACCTCCTCTGAAGCAGCAAACTATATGTTACCTCAACCATTCTTTTCTGTCTAAAATTTCACCACTACATATCTGAGTAACTTTCTGTATTTTTCATCCATTTGTCATTTTGAGGTTTATATGGCATAGGACCTGTCAGTATATCCAAGGGAGATGCCGCAGCAAAATAATGCTGGGCCCTACTCAAATTGCAGGGGCAAAAAGGCGATATTATCCTGGATTGCTGGGCTAAAATCCAGTATCTTGGATTGCCACTTTCGTTTTTTCTCGTGCAGTAATGGACATCTTAAAATATTTAAAACAAAGTCAACTATGACGCAGATAAGCTGCCAATGGTAGTTCATCACAATATTTAGTTAATGCAATAAATAGAAATTCTTTAGTGTTAATTTGTTTTTCATTTCTCATCCATGGCAAAGTAACGCCTACTTAGGTTAAATCACTTAATCCGTTTAGTGTTTAACAGGCTTATTTTTCTGCATAGTTGTGCCCCTATGACTGATTGACAAGCATTGTGTTCCCCTGTATGACAAGTAGTCTACAAACGCCCCACATTTCAAAGCTCTTGTCATTAATTGGAACTCATTTTGAAGTATTTAGCACAGATACAGTATTTTTCAGTGTACCCAATGTAGACATCAGACAATACAAGTGTTTGTGTTATTACTTTAGGCTGAATTTGTCTATTACCATGACTTGGATAAAGTTCAGTTTGCATTTTACGAGTAATTACATCACAGTTCACCACCCTGCCTTAATTCAACAGCCGCTGTTCCTCGGTGCTGCCAGTAATCAAGCTCTTCTAGCAAAATATAAAGTAGTGACTGCTTTCTCTTAATTAAAATTGTTTTTCTCTGTCTGCACTCTGGGTCAAAACTAGTAGACTTCCTTATGTACAAGCTCCCTGTTGCAAGCTACTGGAAAAAAGGACTGTGTGGACTGTGGTAGCCTAGTGGGTTAGGTACTGGTCTCTGGACCAGAAGGTCTAGGGTTCAAATTCCGCCTCTGCCAAGCTGCCACAGTTGGGTCCTTGAGCAAGACCCCTAACCCACAATTGCTTGGATTGTAAGATTGTATTAAAGTCGCTCTGGATAAGGGCGTCTGCTAAATTCCGTAAATGTAATTGTAAATGTAAAAAAGTACTTCCAGAGAACTGGGGTTTGGATTCTGGGCTGGGTTTACACTCTGAAACCACTCTTGGGTGGTCGGTTATAGTGCCCTGTGATGGAATGGCATTTAGGAAGTAATCTTGCCTGCACAAAAATTACAGGATGGCTTCTGGATCCTTAATCTGAATGCTTTATAGTTATAGGATATAGTCTGTATAGTTTATATAGATATATAGGAGTGCATGCTGGTGATTAAATGTTACACTATTAATCCCTAATCTATTACATGTCGAACAGTCACATTGATGGAAAACCATTTTAGATTTGAATGCTTCCATCAAAAACAAATCCAAGTGTGGAGTTAGTGGTTTCTAAACTCCTCTCCTCTATAAAGGGTATTTGGCTGTTTTTAACTACTACATCATACACTCAAATAGGAATAATTGGATTGTGTTTGTTTGGTCAGTCTGGCCGTTTTGATTATATGGATAGATTACATTGCTTTAAATAATTTATACATTTTAAATGAATAGTTCCATGACTGACAGTGGTCGCTCAATACTAAGGCTCATCACTGCTCACTGGCCCCCATTGTATGATTCTGTAGCATTGTTTTTTTTTTACCCAGAAATGTTGAAATTGTAAATTTGAATTGTAAATGTATGTCCTATGACAGGCATCCCTAAAAAGTCAGTAGCATATAATGAACATTACATGAAATTCAGTTGTCCTGGCTAAAAGTCTAAATGTTTGTGTGTAAAACCTTCACTTATGCAGATACCTGTATCTTCTCTGGTGGCGTTTGTGGAGGCCCTGGAGGTAGGCTACAGCAAACACAAAAACCCCTACCACAACCTGATCCACGCTGCCGACGTCACCCAAACGGCACACTATCTGATGCTCCACACTGGCATTATGGTTAGTGAGAGCATATAAATCTGTAACATCAAAGCTTCCTGATTCATTTTTACATGAGCTACACTATATTAACAAATGTTTGTGGACATCCCTTCTAATTAGTGAGCTCCACCAGTAACACTTTTATAATACAAAGCATATCCATTTCTGGATTCTCCATAGACAAACAGTGGCAGTAGAATGGGTTGTACTGACACTGCAGTGACTCTCAATATAACACATTTATAGTTTTCTGCTTCCAAGTCAGTTCATCAACTTTTTTGCCCTGCTGTCCTTAAACAAAGACCATTGAGAACTGGTTTGCCAACTTTGATTGAGAACTTGGCTGGATTTCACAGAACCTTGGCCTCAACAAATTCTAGTGGAAAACCATTTTAATAGAATAAAGGCTGCTGTAGGTGCTGGTTGTAATTTTTGGGTAACCACAAATTTATATGGTCTATATTGTTGATCATACCTATACTTGTGTAACATAAATGCAGAAGTTAGAAATCACCCAATAATTAATGTTGTTATAATGTGTACATAATAAGAACTTCAGTTCTACTAGATGTCTATTGCTTTATCAAATAAATGAGATGTCATGACATATTAGCATTGAGGTTTGGTTGGCCAATGGTACTGGTTGTTATGCAACTTTAGAGACACATACACTATATGGACAAAAGTGTGTGGACACCCAGACAATTACATGCAAAACATTGGTATTAGTATGTTTTACCCCCTCATTTGCTGCTACTACAAGCTTTTGTTCTTTCCTCTAGATTTTGGAACATGACGTAAGGTTGGATTATGATGATAGTCAATAAGCCCTTGCTCACTTTTTTCAATATGCTGGGGTCAACATTCTGTGCAAACCATCAAAACTCTCAATCATAGTTGGCAAACCAATTCTCTATGAACTTAAGGACAGCAGGACAGAAAGCTGATGAACTGGCTTGTTAGAAGCAGAAACCTATAAATGTGTCATATTGGGAGTCACTAGAGTATCAGTACAACTCATTCTACTGCCACTGCTTGTCAGTGGAGAATCCAGAAATACTTATTATTATAAATGTGTTTGTTTACCTGAAATAGCAGAGCTCGCTTATTATATGTGTTTACAAACCTTTGTCTATATAAGTGTATGTATTTCATGATATAGTGCTTAAAAACATTTATGGCTATTTGTCCTCTGTGCTCAGCACTGGCTCACTGAACTGGAAATACTGGCCATGGTGTTTGCTGCTGCTATCCATGACTTCGAACACACTGGGACAACCAACAACTTCCACATTCAGACAAGGTGAATACAATATTCACATAATACAGAGTGAGATTTCATATGGAGTTCTTCTTTAAGATTAAGAAGGTTGGTTGGTTGGCACTCTATGTTGCTTTTTCGGAGAAGGAGGCAGTTAACTCCTCTGTTGTCCTTTAACTGTGTACAACCTCCTTTTTGAGGTGTCATATGTTGTAGAATAAGCATAACTGGTAGATGTTATGCTTTTGGAAGAAACTAACAATTAGTGGGTACCAAATCTAACTTAGTAAGAAGAAAATGGGGTAAGCATCTGTGCTGTTTGTAACTTGTAACCCAATATAAATGGTGATATAATAAATAAAAAAGAATCTCTGCTCTGGCCTGTGCATTACCCACCATTTATAATTTATGAAATGAACTTTTAAAGATAGGATATACTGGCTCAAACAGTACTCCAACCAGGTTGAAAAAAATAAATACCAGGACTTATGGATGATGGTCTGATGGAGTGACAACATCTATGTCATACTCTGGACTGTGCTGGTTTGTCTAACGTCTTTCTAGATGGCCTTCATCTCACTCTGGCTCATATATACCATGTGACTAGTACATAAGCAAGATTTGGACTGCTAAAAAACATTTATCACTGTTCCTTTTAGGGCAGAAAGAATATTGGTGAATATCACTGCTTATTTATTGCTTATGCCAACCTTAAACTCTGAAGGTTATTAGATGTGACTCTGTAAATGAACGATTATATGAGAAGAAAATGCATGCCTCCCTTTTATGATCTGAATTTCTTCATAGAGGTCTCTCACAATATACCTCTCCCTCCCGTTGAGCTCTTCCTAAAGAAGATAAGAGCTATCAGAGTATAATAATAGTTATCAGGAAGATTAGTAGAGTAGATGCATATCCATTTTTTTTTTTTACCAAAGGTTCAAAGTGCAAAAGCATCTACAGATTTTGATAACCAAAATGTTGACAACCAAAGTTTCGAATGAGCGCCGACACTTACTGACACCAATTAACACTGGTCTACAAAATTTCGAAAGTTTTCTTGATCAGAAATAGTAGTTTCCATGCAATCGAAGAGTTTGTGTTTTACAGTTTGTGCTTTACTGTAAAATGCATATGTATGGTTCACCTAATGATTCAGAAGAAACTCAAATGTACTGAAAGGTACTTTAATGAATCAATTCACATGCCTAAGCACAACTATTAACTACTATAAGTAATTTGACTGTACGAAATATGTCTTCATTAAGTTGCAGTTTCCTGGTGAAATCGCTCACCATGCCTGTCACGGACTGCTCCGCAGTTTGGTGCAAAGTAGTCTAGGTTAAGAGTGCAAAAAAATAAATGAATTATGCCATGTTAGAGCCAAGTTCTTTATATGCCTGAAGAAGATTTTGAACTCTTCATACTTGTCTGACCTAGTGTTTTCAAGGAAATTTGCTACCACTAACTGGAATTGTTACGAGATGTTGTGGTTTTTTATTTGGACCCAAATATGCAGGGTAAGCATATTCCACGACATATAATAAGAATAGGGAAATAATATAAAACAACTGAAAGGGGGTTAAGAGCGGAGCGTCATACTCCTAACATAATAAAACCGAAAGTGTAATGTGGCACGCCATTGTTGCTTCCCAAATGGGAGCAACGCGTGAACTT
>JAUZSV010436896.1:0-25342 GCA_034780495.1 Parotocinclus cesarpintoi | reverse complement strand
CACACACACACACACACACACACACACACACACACACACACACACACACACACACACACACACACACACACTAACCAACAACATGTTTTAACCAAACTAATGGACCTTTTAAAACTTGGCAACTGGCTAGAGTGTTGGTAGAAGAAAAGACAAAGCTTGACAGACTTAACAAGAGCAGAAATGAATCCTAGATAGGCATGAACAAATATGCAGCACCTAATTAAAAACCATAGAGAACATTACACAACACAGTGCCAAACTTTCAAGTTGCCCTTTTTTTTAAACTGACCTTAAATACAATTTATTACTCAGACTTTGGTGTCTAACAAGTAACGGAAGACCATCTCACTCAAAACCTTTTCTTGAACTACATAACCACACAGTTCCTTAAAAAAATCCAGTTCTAGTCACACAGGCTGGACGAATGAATTATTTCTAACTCTAACCTAACTAATCATGATCAAATCTTCACATTGTAGTGAATATCATAACTATGTAGAGGTGAACTTTATTTTCTTAAGGTGTCACTTGGGATGTATTAGTCGGTGCTTGGCACAAATTAAATTTAATAACATTCCCCTCTAAAGTGTAGAGATTGAATTGTCCCATAAAATTGTAAGATATTGGGATGAACTATCCATACTATGAACAGTCAACTAAAGTGCATTATGCAGCTCAATAATGTCCGAAATAAGGAACCTCCCCAGGGGAAATAATAACAATAAGAAAAATAATTAGGTGATATGACTCATGCCAACACGTTACACAACAGGGTGTTGTGTTATGGCAAAAGTCATAGAATTTGGACCCCTTCAGCTGGCAATCAAAACCCCTGCCTCAGTATAACCGAAAACATGATATTATTACTTGGAACAAAGGATCAGAGAATCGCTCTTTATCAAGACACTCAGATACCTAACCTGATTGAAATGGATCACTATACCACAAAATAAGGCATAACCATTGAATATCCATCACGTTTCTAAAGTACTGATGATACAATTGAGGTAAGTGGAAATTTCCTAAATAAAGTGAGTGCGTTACAGAAGTGAAACAATCAACACTAGCAAATCAGGGGGACTCAGAAAACTGAACTGGGAAACACTGCACAAAGGCATTACATAGCATCAGTAGCTGATCCAACTACGTGCTTTGAATGGTGCAGTTCTTACTTTAGCACAATGTTGCGACTTGTCTGATCACATGTAATTACTGCACCCATAAAATCATGACTGCAGGAGAGGATGTTAGAATAACACATTTTTTCCTAAAAGATGACTGCCAAACATAAGTAAAACAAACACAAACTCAAAGGGCATTAAAAAAAAAAAAATAACAATCAAAAAAAAAAAAAAAAAAAAAAAAAAATCAAACCCCTCATCTTCTCCATTGTGGCATTCCCTCTGTATGCTGTGGCATTAGAAGGCAGTCCTCAGGAAACCTTAAACGTAGCTGCAGGCGCATTTTTATTTATTCAATTTTCCAATTATCTAATCACTCAAATACCTTTAAAAGAAGGCATAGCAGGTAAGCCCAGGCTTGTTCTGATCTGGCGTGACGCTTGTGTTCTAGGTATTAGTTCACTAAACAAAGAATGGGACAATAGCACCACCTGTAGGTCAATAAAAAAAATGTTTTTCTACAAAGAAAATGCTGCGATTACTCTGATACGGCTGTTCATCTGATGTTTCTTCATGCCCATGTTATCTCTGTAGTGGCACGACAGTGTTAAAGTGATAATCAATTAGAATTTGCTGTGTTTGAACATCTGTTTCAAATGAAATTCATTCCAGTCACTGTTCTCCAGAGGCCATTATACTCACACTACACACACGCATGCAGAGAGAGAAAGAGAGGGGGGTGGGACAAGCTGTATTTACTTGAATTAAGTCTTTGCTATTTTCTTTTTCATCTTTGGATCACACAGAATACAATATTTGTATGAAAACTATGTGGAATACTGATTCATCTGAACACAATAAACGTTTCCATGGTGTGATGGCCCATCCCAGATGCCTCTGAGCCCAGAGAAGTCGAAAAACCAAGGACCAAGGACAAAAGGACCATGCAGGAAAACATGCACTGTGAAATTTGATAGTAAACCCACCAAGTGGCCAAATTACAATAAAAAAAAATTCATACTACAATTGTGGACAGCACAGTGGGAGGCACCACTGCCTCACATGAAGGTCATGGGTTCAATCCCAGGGTGGAGCAGCTTGTGCCTGCCCGTGTCGTTGTGGGTTTACTCCAGGTGCTCCGGTTTCCTCCAACAGTCCAAATACATGTTAGGTTTATTGGTGGCCCTTAGTACATGACTGTGTGCATGTGACATACGATGGATTGGCGCCAGGTCTAGGGTTGTTCCTGCCTTAACGCTCAAGAAACGCTGGGTGAGCACTAGCTGGCTCGCAACCCTGTGTGGGTTAAGCGGAAGAATCTTGGATGGATAGTACAATTGTGAACAAACTGTCAAAGATCATTTTAAAACAATTTAGTTTTTCTATGACATCTCACAGTACATCGTTTCCTGGGCTACGTCTTATCACGTACAAGCTCAAAAGCCAGGCTCTGCCATGGTATGGTAAGTGTCCTTGGTAAAGGTCATTTTCAATTCTGTAATAGCAGCATTACTAAAGAAAAGCACACTGATATTTTAGCACAACATTCATTCCTTTTTTATACTTATCAACAAGACAATGCAAAACATTTTAATAATGTTCTCACATTTGTTAACTCACAGAGACCCTCTGCCCATCTATGCTCCTCAAAGACTCAACCTTTGTTTTTGTACCAAATCGTGATTAAAATCAATTGAAGACATCACTGGTTTAAAATCACATAAATGTAGTTTTATTACTAGCTCCAAATTGCCCTGTCTCAACTTTTTTGTTGGGTTGCAGGCCTAAAATGTATGTATGCAATGAAATACAAATAAATGTAAGGAACATAGCATTTTTATTATTTGGAAATTAGTGAAAGATTATTCATGCACAAACCATTTACGTGGTTTCTTCGTTGGTAGCAGTCTTTGGTAAGACCTCTACGTGGCTTGTTTTCCATAATCCCAGTTTCTAAGAATTTAGTTATGCAGGATGAAACAGTGCCGTCTAAAAGTGGGGATATTTCTGGGTGTTGGTCTGTGGCCATGATACAGCGGCTGCGTTCCCCAGACATCAGAGTCATCAAATCCATCCTCAGTTACCTGTGACGAACAAAAAAGATTTTGAAATGTATGTATCGATAACTTTTGGACCACACTAGATATTGCAAATCTGGTTACATCAATCAATTTCTGAGGAAATTTTGGTATTCTTTGATGTACCACACTTTCCACTGGAAAAATCTTATTGGATCCTTGCCCTTGATCCAATATGGCTGCTCTGTTCCAGACAAATGCACCAAGATGACTAGTCACCAGAGAAAAACAAAACAAAAAAATCCATCTGTGACTGAAATGTAACTTACAGTGAGGAATACTTCCACAAATTCTGACACCAATTTTCTGTAGACTAGGATTCTGCCAATGCTGATTTGTCCGTGCGCTTCAAGTCATCCCATATGTCTAATGACAGATCGGCCATACTATGGAGGTTGCTTGAAATCAAATGAAACAAAACAAACAAACAAAAAAAGCAATTAAAAACCAAATGTACACAGACAAAACTAAAACATTAATAAAATACATAAAAAAAAAATTAAATGCACACAAGCAACATACATGCCTCAAGGTACCACTATATAGAACACACCATACACTCTGAAAATGTTGTCACAGCCATGTACTTTATTCACAATAAATGTATTTTTCTTAAAAATAACAATAATAATTTTAATATACAACAATTTGTGACAAGACAGTTCATAACATGACCAGAACCAGCCCTCAGACAGCAAGCAAGCAAGACCGAAGGGGGTATGGACAAATGGAGAGAAACAAAATACACTAGTCATTGAGTGGAAGAAAAATCTGCAATGTCAAGCACAAGAACACAATGTTGAGAACATGTAGATTAAATTAAAAAGGATTACAAAATATGACAGTAAATTAAAAAAGAAAAAAAGAAAAAAAAAAAAAACAAACCAGAAGAAGCTGTTTGACTTCTTAATACCCTCTCACATGCACAACGTCACTCTCGGCCATCAGATGAGAGCAAAACGAGGCAACAGCAGGTGGAGAAATCAGTCATTCTCCACAGCATAAATAAGGGAGTGCATCTCTGGTCCTGAAGAAAAAGCCTGAGGCCAGACAGAGAACTACTCCATCAGTCTGTCAGTGTAATTCCATTCACGTCACTCTCCTTGGCAGGTTCAGTACGAGTCCTTTTAACGCTGCAGTTAGTTCATCCCTTTCAGTCGTCCAGCCAACAGCTCCAGAACAGAAGCAGGATGAGGAACAATGCCTTTCGACAGTGTTGCGCTCGCAGTCGCGTTTAATGCCGTAAGAGTTTACTGGCAATACCCTAGATAGATACCGTCTAAGCATATAGGTGTAATTTGCGTTTGTTGGAATATTGTATTATAGAGCAGAACTTTTAAAACTGGTGTGTGTGTATGTGTGTTTGCATTTGGGCTCAGAGAGCTGGTCCGGAGAAATTATGGCGGATCAAGGCAGTTTTCTTGGACTCCTTCTCGTGACAGACAAAACCATTAGTCAACCAGCTCTCAGCTTTCCCAGGACACACTGGCACACATCAGAGACACCTGGAACACCAGAGAGAAAATGTGTCAGCGTTTGGATATTATAGTTATTTGTCTTTGCAGAGATATGTGCACACTGGTGTAAAGAATGTGTGTCAGAGCTATAAGACAAAACAAATAAGTTTAGACATTTTAACACCATATACTATTAGGATCATGGGGGTACCATAAACATATTATACAGCAGCACAGGACATTAAAGTGTATGCGTGGTTTGATCCTACTTCGAGATGCCAGGCCCGAATTTAACGAATATCTGATCAAGCCCTTACATTACATGCCCTTAACTACCCGACAACTGCTAAAAATCAGATTTTGTCTGTAAACCCATTAACGAGTATACACGCATTTGAGTAATCAGATAATGGGATTGAACTTTAAGTCCTGGGTTGCCAGAGCCCACAAAAAAAATCCCAGGCAAGGAAAGGATCCTAAATTAAGCCATGTCTTCAGAACAAGTGCGCCTGGCAACCGTATTGCATTAAGAAATCAAGTAACTGGTATACATGTAATGAGTAATTTGATTACTGGAATAAAAACAGCTCTCCATATGGGACATCTTAATCCAATTTCTAGATAAGAGTATGATGTACATGTTGGCAAATGAACAAGAAGAGAACTGACTATGATCGCTCTTTAATGACCAAGGTCTAAAAAGATGTGTATTTATTTGCCGGACACAAATATATCATATGTTCCTGCTTGCTCACTAGCTTACGTTGGACTAGTGACTGTGCTGTTGTGCTGTCTGTTGATGTGGCTAGGGAGAGAGGGGGGGCACTTTTCCTTGCCTAATAGTTCTTTGTTTATCACCTTTCTACTTGTACATTTTCCCTAACCTATAACCTCTTTTAAGCGGTAATCATTTCCACTACACAGAAACATAGAAAATACAGTGATGTACCATATTTATTGTGAATTTCCATAAATCACTAAAGGTTTAGCATATGTATAACAGTTTAGGCTTGGGATGCAGTGTAGATGATAGCATCCCACTCGTTTTCAGTGGTTACTCTTGGGCATTCAGGTAACGCTTGCACAGTTTTTTGTGATATCCTTTGTATTTACATTACAGAAGCATAAAAAGGCTGTGTGATGTATGGTTAAGGACCATTTTGGTCAACAACCTATTTCGCAGAAGGTAATGTGGTCATTAAATTGTGCATACCTGTAAGTTGGGTGTTGTTAGCAAAATATAGTCCTGAATTACTATGCTAGGCACTTTCTCCCCCCAAATGTGTGCATGTGGTTCAGTGGTTAGCCAAATGTGGTGCACCAAAGTAAAGTCTGTGGTGTATAAAATGGTTTTCCACTGTAATAATCCATAACTGACAATCTTTTTCATATTTAAAGTATTACAGATGCATTATGTCCCAAAACTGTAAAGAGAATAACTGTGGAGAGACAGAACAATCTATGAAGTCAAAACAGTTGCAAAATAGAAGAGCTTATTTTCCATAATTATAGTTTATAATATAATATAATGGCTGTTCTGGCAGTTAAAAGAGGAATTTCATCATAATGATTATAAATGCCAATTTATTATAAAGCTATAGAAATATTGTGCTTAAAAGATTTTTGTCTTGTGGAACTGGTTTTCCTATGCAGAATTACCTTTTCTGTATATCATTTCATTTATTTATGATTAAAATATTCTATTACAAGCAATGAACTAATCCAACTAAGGAACTTATTCTCTCATTGTTTTTAATGTTAAAAATAATCAAATATCTACACATAACAAAAAGCAAGGTCATTTGGAAGTATACATTCTATTAATCGAAATCAAAAACTGAATATAGCAACATTTTCTGTAGCAGTTTTTTAATTTATTTTAGGAATCATTATCTTAGTGCATTGCAATAATTTTCATCAACTGACAGGAGAAGTCTTAAATTATTAAAGCTGTTCAAGATTTACTCCTTTGTGATTCTTTTTGCATCTATAGGACAATTTGAGTAAAAATTGCCTTATTAAACCCTACCAAAAAAAGCCACACTGTCAGCAACAGACAAAGTGATCTGCCTTTTTAAATGTCCAGACTATGCTTCCGAACATATGAAGTCAATCTCCAAGAAGAAAACCATTACTAACAAATTGGCACAAAACTGGAAGAGTAAGGGTTGCCGAAGAACACATAACTCCACTAAAGCTACTGGATATACCAAAAAATACAGACAGGAAATGCTTCCCACTCTTAAGGTTCCTGTATTCCTGAAGTTCCAAGGTGCCTGTGAATAGCATCCATGCTTTTAAAATAAGAAGAAAGTGAAAACTACACATAGCTGGCCTTGCCAAACTCAAAATAATCCTACTGCACCATTAAGGAATATTAAAGCAAGAAGCTCAAATTCAGAAAAGATTAAACAAATCATCTGTGAAAAATGGCAGAATATCTCTTAAAAGATTTCTGCGACACCGGTATCATCCATGCCTAGAAGGCTGGCTGTCCAAAAAGATAAAAAGAAAAAAACAAAATAAAGCCTACTAGTAAAAGGTTTACTGACATTTTTTGCAGTTCTATTTAATGTATGAACCTTTCATTAATGTTTATCCAGACACGCTGTTAAGGTTTTTTTAAATAACGTGCTTTAATCACGTTATTATTTAAATAAAAGGGAAATTAACGTCTCATTCCAAAAGGTGAACCCAATTTTATTGTAACCCAAGCCACACAATTATCAGCACAGATTACAACAAATGCAGATTTCATTTGCTATAATCTAACAGTACTCTGTAAATTATAACGTCAGCAGTATTATTAAAGTACACTTAAGCGCAATCAGGAAATAATGTCGATCTTCTAAACAGAACTTTTATTGCAGAACTTGTTTATTGCATTTTATTTGATACGTACTGGATATGATCTAACACATCATTTAGCAGAAAACCTTATCCAGAGTGACTTACAGCTGATACAATCTTAGCAATTACAACTGTTAAAATCCAAGAAATTGTGGGTTAAAGGTCTTGCTCAACGACCCAACAGGGATCTGAGGTGGGATCTTAACCCTAGACCTTCTGGTCCACAGTCAAATACCTTAACCACTAGGTTACCTCTAACAACAATTTGTTTCACAAAACAAAATAAGATAATTCAAGTAAATGTAATGATTACGATGGTTATGAAAAATAAATATATAATGCTATACTATATTATGCTCTGCATACTTAAACTTATTATGATTGTAGAATTCATGCAAAAGCTCAACTTTATTTTATTCACTGGGATGCAGGAGTGGCAAAAAGTCTCACAGAATGCATACACATAAATCACTACCCTGATTTCTACTTTAGTGGCTGCCAAGAGACAGCTAGGGCTAAGCAATATTTATATTTTAATCACCCTGAAATACACTACTCACAAAAATTAGAGGATATGCCATTATTTTTTGTGAGCAGTATACATCAGAATAACAGTGTCTACCAAGACAGCAATACAATGGTCTCACTGACTTAGTAATTTGTGGGTCTCGAAAATGCAAACATGTTTATCTGAGTTAAAATAAGGATGAAAATATACTTGCTGCATTTATCCGGTTAAATGAAAGTGATATCCACTAGAGGGCAGTTTAGGCCAATAAACAATCAGAAAAAAGTATAGGATTACCGGTTACTTTATTAGCTATACCTCCTTATTTCTACACTTTTTTTCAGTTCCATAAACCATACAGAATACACGTTGATATGTTGTTTATTACATAACAGTGTTTGAGACATTGCATCTATATTTAGCCTAGGACATTTGTGGGTGTTGAGAACTGACAAATTGTACATTTAAAATCCTCTACAGTAATGCACTGGAAATAAATTCTAGGCTATATATAAACATACTTTGCTACTATGTGAAAGTACCATTAGAACACACAGTATTGCATCTACATCTCAATTATGCCTTAACATGCATGTGAGCAGATGTTTAAATCTGTCATAACAGCCTCTACAAGATACATTGGGAAGTATTTATTGTTCGCTCCCCTTACACTGAGCAATAGCAGCATCTGGCAGTAGTCAACAGTTTTTTTTTTTAAAAGAGCATCAGACGAGAAACCACCGTTTTTCATGCAGGTCACGCTAAATACTGACTTTTGCCAATTAGAAGCCATTTTGTGCTTAAAAATGTTAGCCTTTTTTATATATTTGTATACTTTATATATTTTCTTTTTGTATCTTGAAGCCTGATAAAATTGATATATAGTAGTTATGCCATTTGGTAAATCTTTAAATGTGCCCTACGATTTTTGCACCGTACTACTAAGTACGGTAGTCATGTCTGAGGGAAGGGAGGCTCCGGCACTGAAAAGTCCAAACCTTCTAAGCTCAAAGTGATGGCCCGTATTCACCATACACATTTGAATACGCTCTATGAAATCTAGAACAGGCGTCGGAGCCTCCTTATCCATGTTCAGCATAAAGCAGGGGAAAAAAAACAAGAAGATGCGTGAAACCAACCTTCAATCAAAGAAACCCTGGAGCGGAATCAATGGTGTCTGGTAGAACACAGCAAACCAAACAAAATATATACTCCATCACAAAATTCTGCTCATCAAAAAGGATGAAATGTTTAAAATACATAGCAAAAAGATTGACTGTGACTAAGAAAGCATTTCCTTTAGAACGGTCACAATCATTAAGTACCGATATATGAGGAGGTTAAAGTTTCTGAAACATGTTTCCAGCCAGAAAGTCTTTTTTTACCATGCTTATTTGTGAGTTTGAGAGTTTAACGCCATGGTTACACGGTTATTGCAGGAAGGTCATTTGTCAGGTTTCAGCATTAGTTAGAATATGTACAGGATCGATAAATAAATATATCCTTTTCAGTCCTGTTTGGGTTAAAACGTTCAGAATTTATAAGGAACGTTGCCATGTAAAAATATTGAAAATGTTTGTATAAATGAAAACAAGTAATGCAAAGAATGTGATAAAACACAGCTTTACTGTCCATGTCTGGCACTCGGCATGCTTAATTATCTTGTCTGGTTACTATGGGTGTAACAATACATTATTTACAGTACTCAATTCGGTTCATGATATTTCACATTTTGTTTTTCTTGTGATTATCAAATATACCTTACTATAGTATAAACAATGGAAAATAATGCACATTTTCTTGGATATGCTTTTAAACCAAAAATGTCACCTTCAAATAAAATACAGGTTACAGGTTTAAAACTGTAAACAAAAATGTTGTTTTCTTATAGCTTCAATATATTAAACTACCAAGTTAAAACATTCATTTTTAATTTCTTATATACAAATAAAAAAACATTTAGTCCCCTGCAGGGAAAATAAATAAAAAATTCCAATGGCAGAATCACATATAACTGGGTTCTCAGTGTACGAAAAAATGCCACTGCATTAGACGGCATAATAAATAGAATTTGTGTGACATCGTCCATCTACACAATGCACATCATGCCATTTTTACATTACAACTCCTCTTTAGTAAGGCTTGGGAACATAATTATATTAACTAAACTACAGATGTGTGTGGGTGAATCTGTGTACCTGCTATCTAGAGATGTACGTGTAGGTTCGTGAGGGAGAACGTCCCTCTGGCTGCCCATTACTGGACACATTCAGGAAGTCCCATATAAGAATGGTGTCATCATGGGAACTGCTGATGATCTGGAATTCATCAAATTGTAAACGAAACACGCGCCCAGAATGCTCCTGCAAAAGGTAACCATGACAGCATAAGTATAATACTTGTAGGGACGTGCATAATCACACACGCAATAAAAATCATGCCAGATGGCTGCAGCAAGAAGTTCTATCAGACTAGGTGTCAGTCAGGACATGTACACTCACCACTAGCGTGCGCAGACAGAGCGTGCTGGCTGGAGATCGAGGATCCAGTGCAGCTTGAAGATCCCACACTTTAATTTTCCTACAGAAAGATTGGTTTCCAGTCAGTCTGAGATATTCCGCCAGTATACTAAAGTTGCTTATCAGCACTTGAGTGCAAAACTGCAAACACAAACCCTGTCTTCCAACCAAAAGAAACACATTGGTAGGATGTCCGTTTAGGCATGAGAAGGGTGCTCCCATCCAATCATCCCAGATACTCTGTAGACTAAGCAATCACAACTTATTTTCTAGCAACAGTATCTAGCAGGCAATGTAAGGACCCAAGTTTTTTTTTTTTTTACTATAATACTCACAATTTTGAAATAAAGGATTTCATAATGATATATGCACTAATTTTCATGAGAAGTGCAACTGGATTATTTTTTTCCACAGTAAAGAAAATAAATAAATAACAGTTTAATGTTTAGGGAGTTTGTTTCCTTTCCACTGGGCCTTGCTCAATTTGGGATTAACCCCAGAATATAATCCAATGCTGTAAAGCTCCTTTAAGATGTTCTAAAATTGCTATTTAAATAAAACTGACTTGACTTGCTATAGTCATGATAAATATCAGTGATGTCAAAGGATTAAATCCTTCAGTTAAATGCCATTAAGGAGTATTTTCTGTGCAGCTCACACCCTTGCAAATGGGCAAACAGAATCTTTAGTAGAAGTCATTTATTATCTTTAAACAATTCAACAAACAACAGCAATTACAAGACCCATATCTTTGCAATCCAAAAGTATTACATAATCTTTTAATTAAGCACTTTTCATATCACCATAACCTTGCTCCTGTCACAGATATCCCTTGATGCTATTGCGATGTAATTAAATAATTAAACGTACAAGCATTAGGGTGCTTTAATAAGAAACAGCTTGTGTAAGTTGCTGTATCCACAATTTTTTCGTCAGCATCGCTCACATTTAACAGAATAAAAACTTATCGCGGTCTGAAAAATCTTGTTTTGTGAAGAAGATATCGTCTTTATAAAGAGGTGACAAAAAAACAAAAAAAAACATGGTCTTGGTATGGCAGAATACCAAAAAGTCAAATTATTATAATTATTTTATTACTTTAAAGAAGAATAGCAACGATCAATTGTCATCTCACAACCACCTCTCTGCACAAAGAATGTGCAGTTTTAGATGCATTAGCCTAGTTAACATTTATCCATTTTACTAACTAAGCATATTAACAGCACAAAAATATATATATAAAAAATGGATTATTCTCTGACAAGAAACTGCTTGAAGAACTGCAACACTGTCACTGCCGTCGAAGATGACTAAACACAGACGCGTTTTAAGCAACGCTTTACCAGCTGAACAAAAATTAAACTTTTTTTCCTCAGACAGCTTTCAAACTACTAAAAGGGAAAACAATGTTTGTCAGCATGGCAACTGTGAAACTAACATGTACTGGCAGCTTGTTGGCTTAAATTCAGCTGCTGTAGCAAGCCTTACTGAACTTATTTATTCTCCACAGATTTATAACAAAGCTTTAGTAATTACTAAGTTTTATTTGCATGTAGCATGCAAGATGGTAACAGTTTTGATTTTATATATAGCAGAAACAAGCCTGATACAATCCTGATCCTATGTGAAGTCAATATTTATTAATTATATTGGTCAAGTCTTGATTATTGTGAAAAACCTTTGGTTTAAACCGATGTTGGACTGGTTATTGTCCAGAGATGTATAGTAACAAAGTAGAACTACTTAAATATGTAGTGAAGTAAAAGTAGAAATAGGAGAAAAAACGAATACTCCAAAAAAGTAAAAAGTACTGTATTTTAGTACTTTTGATGAATTTAATACTTTTACTCCGATACATTTTTCATGTGCCGAATCGTTACTTGTTACTCTTTAAAAAACCTTATGAATCATACCAAACTCATAGTATAAATGCCAGAGTAGTAGATGACTATCATCGGGTTTGATAAAGCTGGCTTATGATTGGACGATTTAAGCTAACAAGACCGCATGTTCACCGCACCTTCAGCCTTTTTTTTTTTTTTTGCTGTCAAGATGGAAGAAGATGATCCAGGAACACCACCATCAACACCAAATTCTTGGACTTTAAATAATAATGGAGATGGTGATGAAAGCGACCACCCCTGGCCCTGCTTACAGTCCATGTTTTTGTTTGTCAGAACAAAAGACAATTCATATAGAATAAAATGCCTACCATGCCTCCTGAAAGTTTGCGAAATAATGGACTTCATTCATTCAATTGAAATAATGGACTTCAATTCATTTCTTTCAAATGCTCATCACTTAACTGACTCGTGTCAGCTGCTTAATATTCAATAATTAGTAATTATATTATATTCTAAAGGTATATTGTTACGAAATGTAAGTCAATTTTATTCCAGTCTAATAAACGGGAATTCCAATGTGTTCACAAACATTGCAGCTGTATTGTACAACAACTGGGGATTGTCTGTAATTGATGACCCCCAAAAAACTATAGTTTATTTTTATTTATACTTATCTTTCCTTATACATTTTGGAAACAGAACTATAACTAAACACTGGAATGTTCTGTAGAATTACTATATTGGAGAGAGAACGTGTTAAACTGCCTTGTTTATTTACAGTTTCCAGAGGGAACTGCAAAGTGTGTACTAAGATAAGCTCATGTTTGTGATGATAGTAGGTCAGAGGAAGCAGCTATTTTGACCCGAGTCTCCAGGGCTCAGTAAGCACAGAAGTGTGTTCTAATCCTGGCTTGATGGTTTATCAGAATGTCAGAGTGATAGTGTGCTATTCTATTTTGCATGACTTCATGTTGAAAAGGTCAGTTAAAAGGACAGGGACCTGTAAATAAATAGCAGAGATCTTAAATAACTCCAAATTCTGTGTGGATGCGTACCGTTTTAGTAGTGCAATTTTCAGTGTATTTAAAAAAAAAATAGACTGAAAAAATAACTGTCATAACCATTCATATTAGCATGTCATCACTGGCACACATTCTGAAACAAGAGAGTTGGTATAAATGAAGAATTGACCTTTGTGTATTCGCTGTTGCTCTAGCTCAGGGTAAACAATCATGATGGTCTACAGTAAAAACAGTGTAGCACTGCTATTGGAAAAACCCAATTTATTCTATTAACCACAATAATGAAATTAATCACTGACAGGGCATTGGTCTCTGATAATAGAGAGACAAAAGAGATAAAAGTTGTTTTGTTGTATTTAAGAGCACAACATTTCAAACTAAGAATCAGTGGAGAGCTTTTCTTCAGTATGCTAATCTGTCAGATAACCCTGTACTTAGCCAAGAGAAACACGCCCATGCTGTTGCTGGATCAGATGCAGCAGAAAAACACAGGATCTGAGAGTTGAAGTTTGATGTTTCAGTGGAGCTGCAGTAAGTTGTCAGAGAAATGGTTACCTAGGCAATTTCCATTACAAACATATTTGTTACTGTTCTTGGCAAGAAACACCTCCATTACATAATTTTTGCCATGAGAAAAATTTCAGGAAAACACTTGGTCAACTACATTCAATGTTTTTCATACTCACAGGTTTTCAAAGAAACACTAAATAATTGTTGTATTTTAGGTCGTACTTTTGACATGGCTGGAGTCATATTGCGTTTGCTAGTATTGTTTATTGTACTGTGTTAAAAAAAGGAAAACTGCTCTGTAGTAAAACATAGACAACATATTGCTTCAACAAGATATACATCCTACTCTACATTTATCAAATTGTTTACATTGCCTATATTTGTTACGGTATGGATTAGGACCCAAGTATGCAGGACCGAGGAATCCCACGGCGTATAATAAAAATGGGGAAATAATATATAACCAAAATAAAATGGGGAAAAAGGGAGCGAAAGGCTCTCTAATGGATTAAAACTAAAAAGGTGAAAAAGGGCACGCCGCTAAGTTGCATCCCAAAGGAAGCAATGTGTAATAAACCGCGGTTACCACCATGGGGCTGCCCTTTACGGTGGGATATGGGGTTCGGCGTCGATAACGACCCTATAGCGGCATATGGCGGCCGATGTCCGGAGGCGACCCCTCCGGCCGCAGACCCAGGATGCGAACTTTACGAGCCGCGGGTCCGGGATTCAGCCCCTACCAGCTGCGACTCCCGGGCGCCATTAGCTGCCGGGGACAGAGGCGGCGGATTCCATTCAGGAACATGACAAAAGCACGATGAGGTGCTGATTTGGGGACGCCTCCCAAATCACGAGGCACGGGGAGGACTCCGAAACGTGAAAAGGCGAGCGGAGCTCGCACGCGCTTGTAGCGTGAGAAAGTGCGCCGATTTGGGACGCTCCCCAAATCAAGAGGTGCAAAGGCGTTTCCGGAGCGCCAGAGGGCGAGCGTTAGCTCGAGCGTGCCGTAGCGCACGAAGAAGAGGAGCCGGGGTGCGTCTCAAATGGAGGCACGCAGCTGGCTGAAGTGAGACTCGATAAGAGCTGGGCTGGGACGGAACAGGGAAACCTGGCCCTTTCCCTAAAATGGCTAAATACCTCCAAGGTTTTCCTCGTACACATCCTTCAGCTCTAAATGCCCCCGGATGTTACCAACTGAATGCTAAGCCGGTGCAGTCAATCAGCATGTCGAGGCATTTGCGCACCAGTGGTTAGGCACACAGCGAGTTCACGGTGGCGTGAAACGACCTGGCAATGAACACTGTAAACTGTAAACCAATACATTATCCCCCCACTTTTATGAAATATAGTCATATTATAGGCTATCGTATTACTGTACATTTACATTTATAGTATTTAGCAGACGCCCTTATCCAGTGTGACTTAAAAAGGGCTTTAAGACATCAGTAGCATCATCCATTCTTAATAATCAGGAATCTAAACAAGAATACACTTCTGAAAGGAAAAATGTTATTTTTTTATATTTTTTTTAAAGAAAGAAAGACAAGGGTGGGGGTTTAGTGCAGAATAAATGGGTCTTAAAAAGGCGTTTGAAGATAGCCAGAGACTCAGCTGTTCAAACATTGCACTAGTAGTACTATTAGTATTACTCTTTGTATGTTCAAATCCCATATTCAGAAACAAATATTTAGGACACTGATGGTAAAGCATGTAAAGACTTGTGTTTATTGATTTTGCATTGTGATCATGGTTCAGGCGATGCACAGTAAATATGCAAATTCCATTTTACAAGCAGAGATCCAACTTTGTCACATCAGTCATCAAACATCTTTTCTCTTAGCAGTTAAAAATGGAAATAAAAGTGTGATGTATGATGTAGTTTTAATGATATTCAATGAAAGAGCATGTCATTAAGACAGAAACATAAACAATAAACTTATTTAGCCTAGTTTGTACTATCATGAAATACAAACATAGAAAAGAAGTATATGCGTTCACCAAATCTCAGTGACCTCTGGAAAGCAAACTTGTTATATTACCACAAGACTAATAAAGTATTAGTGCAATACAAACAATTGTGCATGAGTAGTTTTCTACAACCCCAAATTACAATAAGTTGGGTCAGTATGCTAATGCCAATTAGTGCTAATTGGTTTTGCATTGTTTCGTTGAAAAATGGATGTACGTCCCTGGAAAATACATTATTCTGAAGGCAGCATTTGTTTCTTTAAAACCTCAAAGTACTGAAGCTGCTATTAAACAGCAGTAAATGTCCTTCACCAAAGCTCTGACACAGCCCCATACCATAACACAACCTGACTTTTAAACTTGTCTGGATGATCCATTTTGGTCCAAACACTTGGCATCCATTACTTTCAAAAAAGGCTGTCCTGACATGATGTGCTTATGACAAATAAACATTGCAACTTGAAACTACTGTCCCAACCTTTTCTGATTTGGGGTTGTAGTAAATGTAATGATATTGTAAAAAATATTGAATGTATGTGCTTGCACCTGGTTAAAAATAGTTACTGATCCAGAGCATAGGAAAATGTTACATATTATGATGCTTACTGGTTGCTTTCCTGTGTTAATAACCACAGAGCCACATGTACACTGCTCTTCAGGTATAATGCATTATCTGAGCCCCAAAGAAGCTTAGTGTACATACTCCGACCTCAGTCTATCTTACCATCTTGCTCCTTTCATTACCACCAGTAAATTAAGCATTCACAAACATCCTATAATAACTTATAAACAAGTTATGCAAACTTGCACTTAGACTTCACTACAGGAAACACTTACATTACACTCTTAACTTTTAAAACAATATATATATATATATATATATATATATTTATTTTTTGTTTTCCCTTACCTATCAGGCAGCAGTGGAAAAGTCCTGATGAAAGTCATGCAAAGGCTGTATTAGTGAAGGCCACTCTTATGTTATTTAAGGATTAAATTACCTAAGAAGGACAGGGAGGACGATCTAAAATTTCCGCTCATGGAGCCAGACAATTAAAACAGTCAAACGTTGGGTAACATTATGTAGGTCTGCTGAGCCAGTGGTGACAGTCAAATATTAGTACTCAGATGAATATGTTTTACACCATACATGAATAAGCAGATTTGTGTATTTTTTACAAATGAGACTGACTAACTGATACTAACACTGTTCTCTACATTAGGTACTGGTAACACCAGTCCTGCATGAGTCCAGCAAATTGGTAGTTTTCCTTTTAATGTAAACCTGATTCAGCTCGAGTTATGCTTCAACTTCCTAATACACTATAACTCTGGTAATTATGTAACATTTTCCTTAAGCTCTGGTAACAGTCATAGGTACAGATGACATTTCCATATAAGATGTTCAACAGTTTACATGCAATTTCTTTAACTACAAATGGTACATGTTTGTAAAATTAAAATAAAATGTGTATTGAAAATACACCAGAGATCCATTTTTTAATAATGAAAAACACCTCAAGGTAATTTGGCTTTTTGGTAACAGATAATAACATGTTTTTCTTGATGGATTATCTAACTTTTCATTTTTAAGGTGCATTATTTAGTAACAGTCCATAAAGTTTGGTGTCTATGTATTAAACTGATCTCCGCTTTGTGGTGTTTATTGGTTTAATATATTTTGTCACATAAAGTAAACAGACAAATAGTTGAACTAGCAAAAATAAATTAATTAAATAACTTGGGATGGTTTTTTCTTTTTTTTAAATTACTCAAGGTCTGCAGTTAGTACAAGAACAGAGTCAATCCTGTTTATTAAACATTAATTATTTTGTATGGTATTAAGACTGATATAAGTTGTATTATCTTCCATACATAGTTTAATAATTGTGAAGAGTTACCATTCAGTTAATAATGTTTTCAAAAAGACTGATTTTATTTTATTAAAGACTGTTTTATTTAATCCTCCTCTGGGTTTTCAAGGTAAACAGTAGCAATTTGTTTCTCACTGTAGATCTTTGATGAAGGGTCAGTTGTCTGAGTCTGTGGAAACTCTGGCATATTTGCTTCATTACCTCTCTGGCTTTGTGTATCCATCCTTTCTATGCTTTTCCCCAAAGAGCTGTTGTTAACATCCATTGTAAATGTGAAGGACTCCTCATTAGGTCCCAGCCTAATTACATTCTCTGTCTTTCTAAGTTCACTTGATGAACTCAAACCTTCAGTTTCTTCAAGGCTGCTAATCCATGGTACTCCCTCATTTTCAGTCTCCTCTTTAGAGATTCTGAATGTATATCCACCACCAGCTCCAGCAAGTTGGACCTCATGGAGGCCAGAATTGGAGGACTGAAGTGCAGCCAGCACCTGTTCCTGAGAAAGACTATCTGCCTCATCCAGTAACCCAGACTCCTCCAGACTCTGAGAGACATTGAGCTCTGCCACAAAGGTTGTCGCTCCATCATCTACTATTTCTTCCACTTTTGTGATGTTAAGAGAGAGGTTGTCATAACCCTGACCAGCTTTGGTGAGAACATCTAGCTCTTTTTTCAAAGCTCCAGACACTGTACCCTCCAACTGCTCCAGTGCTCCCTTCAGCTGTTCTCTGGGGTCCAGTGACTCTCCTTTAAAGAGCTCCAGCATGGACTCTTGCATTGTAGGTGACACATGTACTTCCTCCTCAATAATACATGATGGAAAACTGTCACTTCTGACATACTCAAATGACTCTCTGTTACTGTCTTTTTCATCAGGGCATCTTCTGCTTGTTTGTGAAACATCTTCCTGGTAGTATCTCTCATCAGAAAGGTCATCCACTATGCCATAATGTCCATAAGACATGATTCCACCACCCTCCTCTGATCCGGACATGTTGTCTTCAGGGGTGGAAACAATGTATTCTTGTGATTCTAGGCCCTGGCAATCATATGAAAGACTTTCTTCTTTGGACACCTCTTGAACCTGCAGAAATCCTCTTGTGATAGACCCTGCCTCGTCAGTACTATCATGTTGTTTCATTTGTTGTAGTTCATTCTCTGGCTCTTCAATGTGGAAGAATTCTGAAGAAGGTTGGACGTAAGCGACATACTTTTCCCTTTCAACATCTGTTTCATCACTGTGATGTTCCAGTGGTGTCTCTATGATCTGGACTTTAACCGACTTGTTTTCTAAACTTTCACCTTGAAGACCAAGAATCAAAAGGTTCTGAATCATGTTTCCCGTTGGGGTACCCTCAATGTCCTCCAGCGAGACTTCTTGTACCCCTTTACTCAGGAGTTCCTCAAGAGCAGAGTGGTCTGACATGTCTATATCCTCTTTTACTTTTGACTGGAGGACTATCTGAGTCTTTGTGCTTCCATCCTCTTCCTTAGATTTTTCTACATGGTATGTTATCTTTGAGTCAGCAGATGAACTGAACTTCGTATCCAAGCCAGCAGGCTTCATAACTTTCTCAATAATGTCTTCCATGGACACTGAATCCAGTATCTTTTCCTCATTTCCATATAACTTTGGCTCCATTTTTCCAGAATCACCAAGATTTTGATCATCTTCATGTAGAAATTCCTTTTGAGTAAACTGTGTTTCACCTTCATTTTTATAATCTTTTGCCTTCTGAAGGGTTTTCACGCTGGTGCCCAGACTCATCATGGAAGGTGCCACAATTTTGACCAATGTCGTTTCTGCTTCTGAGGAAGTGAAAACAGATTTGCTTCCTGTTTTGGTCTGGGAATGTTCGGATGAAGTTTCTAGTGTGAGTGGTGACAACTGTTTGACAGCTGCATTGCTCTTCTCTATTACATTTTTTGTACTCTCACTAACTGATACATCAGGTATAACTGTATCTGTCTTACCTGCTGCCTGTTTTGCTTTGCTGAAAGAAATCATGTCTCTTCTTTCAGACCGACTCTGTTGGGCACGATTGGATATTGTAGGTTTGATAGGTAGAATCCTGGAGGGACCATGAAAATCTAGCCGACTGGACACAGCTGCGGTTATCATAGTTGATATTGGTTCTTTATTTTTCACATCAGATGCTATTAAATGCCGTCTCACATCTGGTTTACTAGCTGTTCTGGCAGATATTCTTGGAGTATAAGGATGGACTGGCAATTGAATATCTAGCAGAAAAAAGTTAAACATATTTGTGTTAAATACAACCTTGTATTGAATAGAATATTTAATGTTTCCATTAGTAAAACTGCACAGAACAATAAATAACCTCTGTACCTATTATTCTCTCCCTTGAATGATGATCACTTATCATCTGAGCATGTTTTCCTTCGCCTTCCAGGAGTGCCCTAAATAACATAAAATTTAAAGTTACTGTTTTTATAAATGTAATTATGTTATATTAAAAAATACAACAAACACTCTCGGTTATTTATTTCACCTTTCATTATTCTCTTGACCACCTTGCTCTGTCATCGCCAAGCAAAACCTTCAAATCAACAAATAAGCAAATGTGGACACAGATACATAGTGTACATGCCTGATTACATACACTCTTCCCATACCATAGTCTTCTGTCTTTAAAACCTACCTCAACAGTGTTAGGGTATGGCTTGACAGCACATGTGCTAGAAGGAAAAAGCCTTTCGTGAAGCTACACTTCAGTATGTCCCTTGTGGATGTTCCCTCTGGGTCCAAACTAAAAATAACATCCACAATGCACTCTGTTTCCGTTATGGTTTTGAATGTGAAGCTTGTGACACTGTCACACAGGAAGACTTGCTTGTGTCTCCACTATGTTAAAAAGAAAGCCACGCTAATATTCCCAATGATGTATCACAGACTATTCTTTTTAAGAGGCACATGTAAGGTTTGGCGTAACGATGGCAGGGGAAGATTCTAAACATTTCCCTTACAAACACTAGAACAGAAATGCTGTGGTGGTGTGAGAAAAGCTTGTGGTTTCTTCTATAAAAGGCTGGACAGTTGCTTTGTGTACATATCACTTGGTGAGTAGTTGTCTGCGTAATGTCTTGAGTTTCTAAATAGTTTTTTGGTTGGATCAAAGGACTACCGCTGTATTTTAGCTTAACTAATATTTTTGCAAACATATTAACATGTATTTCATCTATCTATGTTTCTAAACTTTATTTTATACAAACCATTTTACTTTAGATTTGTAGCATGTGCATTTGCAATACACCATTTATAATAACAACAAATTAGTTCCCAGTCACTTGTGTCCAGAGTTGCAGTAACACTATTTTGATTTAATGCTGACCAAACACTGCAATGACTCTTCAAAGCTCTGCCAAAGGGTGGGCAGTGACTGATGAGCTATGAAATACCTAAAAATAAACTCCATGAGCTTGGTTGGGCAGTAGAATCTCATAGCTATATCATAATTATGACATCTAAAGTTGAATAAGCAATTAAAATTTATAATAAATAAAACATTACTGTATATAAATTATAAATAATATAGTATGTTTTTAGTATATCAGGACAAAAAACATATTTACAATAACACTAATGACCTGCATTAGGATGGCTTAGAGTTTCTTTGATAAAATTTTATACCATTAAATTAACGAAGAATAAGTTGATTTTACTGTATATTGTTTTACATTTCAGATATACAGTAAATAAAAAAATATTGTAGTTAAATGAGACAGATCAATAAAAAGAAAAGCATTGTATGAAACATTTCTATATAACAAGCTTCATTGTCATCTTCAATCACGCAAATTTTAACCCACTATTTGGAATGTGGTAGCCTAGCGGTTAAAAATCTGTACTCTGGACCAGAAAGTCCAGGGTTCAAATCCCGCCTCTGCCAAGCTGCCACAGTTGGGCCCTTGAGCAAGGCCTTTAACCCACAATTGCTTGGATTGTAAGATTGTATAAGTTGTAAGATGCTTTGGATAAGGGCGTCTGCTAAATGTCGTAAATGTAAATTAGCCCTTTAGAGTAACCATTATAAACTTGCTTAGGTATAACCAGTCACATTCCAGATCATACACCAGGCTAATTAACTGTAGTGGTGTAATTACTTCACAATAAAAACTGCTGTTATTTGGGGATTCCACTACTGGTAGCACGTGGTAACACAAACATTCACCATGATTGTAAAGGTGCTTAGTTAGTGTATAGTTAGGAGAAGGATACAAGTAGGTTTCATTGGGTTTCATTGTTTACTGGTGGGTGATAACTTAATTCCTACAATCTCCCTCTGGGTACTGTTCAAAGCATTATCAAGTTTTGCTCCACCTGCACCTTGCCAATAGAGGGTCACCAAAAAAAGCAAACAAACTTGATGACCGACCAAGAGGGTATTGATTAGGGAGGCGACCAAAAGGACAGTAAGAATTTTGAAAGATGTATGCAGGTCTGTATGGCTTAGATTGTTTATCTTGCATGCAGCAATCAATGTCACAGCTTTTTACATAAAGCAATCGTGCCCTCAGTAAGTGCCATGCTGGTAATCACGTGGCAAAAAAACCTGTGTTCATGTGAAGCCAAGACTGAACGTTTTTGGCTGAACTCCCAAGTGGTGTGTTTGGTAAATAACACAGCACCCCACCTGAAATGCATCATACCAGCGATGAGGCATAGTGGTCAGCAATATCTGGGCAGCTGGCCAAGATTGAAGGGAACAGGTTGCTACCAAGTTCATCCAAATTCTTAAGGAAAACATGCCTCCCTCTGCTACACAGCTAAAAATGGGCAGGAGATTAAATTTCCGGCATTATAACGACCCCAAATGCGCTGTTCTTCAGTGGCCAAGTTGAGTCCCGATCGAAATATTAACTCAGTAAGCTGGTCACACTTCACTGGTATTATTGCTTTATATATCAATAATAATAATATAATAAATATAAAATATAATAAAAATAATTAAAAAAAATATTACTTCCAATCAGCTAAATGTAGTTTGGTGCTTTGTGGATGACAATTATTACTTTCAAAAACATCCTTAAACATCCATCCATGCTATTTCCCGTGCTAATTACTCCTTATAGCTTATTTGTCTGATTTGAGGACCAAGAAAACCTTCCTTAAACTTGGAATCAGTTATTCTTGGAAACCTTTGTCTCAAGTAGCAAAATCTATCACTTTTTTGTTAATTGCTTTCACATTTTCGATTTCTTTCATGTGTACTTCATAGCCAGTGTGTATTGAAGTGTATACAATGCAACTGTGTAACAGGACAGCTTTTGTTCTGATTTGATGAATCTGTTAAAAGATGCAATTAGCATGGGAGGTCATGCACATAACCTAATGGCATGAACAGTTCATCAGTGTTAGTGTAGGTGTGCAGCTTGTTCACAACCTGCATGCCCTTGATGGTTCTGGTAGAGCTGTTATACCTGTGACCCAAACCCAACCCATATAATCTTTAACAGTTTAGTTTTGCTAAAGGTCTAACGTTGTTACAGGTCTATGAATTCTTCCTGTGTGTGGTTTTCCACATTATGCGTATAGTAATAGCACTCATCATGGAGATCTGGTATCAATACTGAATGCAGAATGTGGTATTGAATATATTTTTTGCCACATAAATAGATAAACAGGACATTATTATCTCTCTCACTAAGTGCCGTTATGGTGCGTCTTTAAGCCTTAAGCGTATACTACACACTTTGATGGTCGCCGAGCATGGACAGCCCGCTTCAAATCATCCCACAGATGTTCAATGATATTTAGGTCTGGGGACTGGGATGGCCATTCCAGAACATTGTAATTGTTCCTCTGCATGAATGCCTGAGTAGATTTGGAGCGGTGTTTTGGATCATTGTCTTGCTGAAATATCCATCCCCGGCGTAACTTCAACTTCGTCACTGATTCTTGAACATTATTCTCAAGAATCTGCTGATACTGAGTGGAATCCATGCGACCCTCAACTTTAACAAGATTCCCGGTGCCGGCATTGGCCACACAGCCCCAAAGCATGATGGAACCTCCACCAAATTTTACAGTGGGTAGCAAGTGTTTTTCTTGGAATGCTGTGTTTTTTTGACGCCATGCATAACGCCTTTTTGTATGACCAAACAACTCAATCTTTGTTTCATCAGTCCACAGGACCTTCTTCCAAAATGAAGCTGGCTTGTCCAAATGTGCTTTTGCATACCTCAGGCGACTCTGTTTGTGGCGTGCTTGCAGAAACGGCTTCTTTCGCATCACTCTCCCATACAGCTTCTCCTTGTGCAAAGTGCGCTGTATTGTTGACCGATGCACAGTGACACCATCTGCAGCAAGATGATGCTGCAGCTCTTTGGAGGTGGTCTGTGGATTGTCCTTGACTGTTCTCACCATTCTTCTTCTCTGCCTTTCTGATATTTTTCTTGGCCTGCCACTTCTGGGCTTAACAAGAACTGTCCCTGTGGTCTTCCATTTCCTTACTATGTTCCTCACAGTGGAAACTGACAGGTTAAATCTCTGAGACAACTTTTTGTATCCTTCCCCTTCCTTCCCCAACAACTATGTTGAACAATCTTTGTTTTTATATCATTTGACAGTTGTTTTGAGGAGCCCATGATGCCACTCTTCAGAGGATGCATATTGCACATTTTCTGTTAGTACAATAAACCTCATTTCAATCCTGAAATCAGTTATTAGATATATCAAACTGAAATGGCTGTTGAAAACACCCAAACTTTTTCATATGACTGTATATGCTGAAGACCAATTTTAATTGTGTATATAATACCGCTTTCTGATTTATTTTTTTGTAATTTCTGGTCTTTGGAATGTGCAGTGCTTTGTTTCTTTGTACCGTGTTTAATAAGGATTGTGTTTTAGTTTTTGGAACAGAAATTACACAGTTATTGAGACCAATTCAGGCAGCACGGTGGCTTGGTGGGTAGCACCTCTGCCTCACAGCAAGATGGTCCCAGGTCCAATCCCAGAGTGGAGCGGCCTGGGTCCATTCTGTGTGGAGTCTGCATGTCCTCCCCGTGTCTGCATAGGTTTACTCTGGGTACTCTGGTTTCCTCTCACAGTCCA
Organism: Parotocinclus cesarpintoi; assembly: GCA_034780495.1. Taxonomy (NCBI): domain Eukaryota; kingdom Metazoa; phylum Chordata; class Actinopteri; order Siluriformes; family Loricariidae; genus Parotocinclus; species Parotocinclus cesarpintoi. Next base: position 513 of record JAUZSV010436896.1, on the reverse strand, counting down.
AAGACGTGTGTTAGGTTAATTGGTGTCTTTAAAAGTGTATGTGTGTGTGCGTGCCTGCACCGGCTGGTCCCTGGCCCTGTGTGGATTAAGTGGAGCATAATGAATAAATTAGACCAGTTCATTATTGGGCTTTGGATAATAATTTGATTTTGCTCTAAATCAGCATCTTATTTACTCTTGATTCCCATAGTATGCATTGACTTAAGTGTTAGACTTTAGTTTGGCCCCATGGCTTTAAAGATGCAGTTGCATACAAGAGGGAAAATCCTGATGGAAATGTTTACAGAACATAATACAGTTGAATCCGGTTAATCGGGACGCGATTGATTAGGTCCTAATAACCAGCTGGTCCGATTAAACAAACATTCCCTATGTTACAAGACAGGACGTGCTATGTAACATATTAAATGTTTATTAAACCTTTATTGTAAGATTGACACGTATAGCGAACGTACAAACAAGAACTACTGTTGCTTACGAACTTTGTTCATTGAAAAATAAATTTGCAAACAA
>JAUZSV010436886.1:0-10043 GCA_034780495.1 Parotocinclus cesarpintoi | reverse complement strand
CGCCCTCTCGCTATCAGTTCGCGCGTTGGTCATCCTTTTGGTTATTTTGTGTTTTGCGCCGCTTTTAATCCCCTTTTGGTTTTTCTATATTATTTTCCCATTATTATTATACGTCGTGGGATTCCGTCACTCCCGCATACTTGGGTCCTACCACCAACACAACATCTCGTAACAGTTGCTTTGTATGTTTGATTAGGCACACTTTGACATCAGTGGCTACTCACAAGGGTACATGGTTATTTAACCACAAGGTTACATTTAAACTAGTCATACATGCTCACGTCAGCCCATTTTATCCTAATCATTTATCGTAACATATACTTGTACCATGAGATGAAAATGGAGCACTTGCAAAACCATATGGACATGCGGAGGACATGCAAATTCCACAAAGGCAGAGTCTGAAGTCAGAATCAAAATGGGGACCGTGATAAACTCTGGTAAATAGGACCCAAAGCATACACTCAGACCACAGTTCAAGGTAATACTAAAATAGACAATAATTATGACAAACGCTATAGGTAGAGCAGTAACATAACCAGGGATGGAAGTGTGACTAAGTCTAGGAAGCATTTCCAGTGAGCTGACGGCGAGTAGATGTGTTTGAGTCCAGAGGTGGGTAGCACTGTGGGTAGGCAGGAGGCTGAACTGAGGATGAATGGGAAGCAGGCAGTAAGAATTGGAACCAGGAACTAGGGGGGAAGGAACAGAAAATAAGCCACTAGAGAAATCAAATTAAATGATGGACATGGGAGAACTGTAGTGTGTTACACAAATTAAAAAAAACCTAAACGCAGTGTTTTAGTTAAGCAGAAAGTATGTCTTAGAAGCAAGTGGTATCAGATGGAGCCTTAGCACTCTTAGAGAAGACACACAGTTGCAGACTCTTTTAGTTTATTACAGATCAGCAGAAAGTGTTTATACAGTGAGACAACTACCTACATGTGTGTATGTGTGTGTGTGTTCACAAATCTTGTTCTTGTGTTCTCATCAAACATAGAGGCCTAAGGTTAAGAGTCATCTAGGCTACACTTTCAAACACAAAATACTTTTTTTCTGTGTTATGCCAGTTAATGTTTCAATTCATCTGTTCACAATGGATACAAAAAATATTTTTTTTCAAGCACATGAACCAAGTCAAACAGAGACATATTACTACATATTATTTAATTGGACTGGATGCTGGGAGAACACGGAGGGTGATGAGAGAAGGAGAAATACTACAACTCTACAAAAAGCAGGTACAATCACTTGCTTACATGGGTGATAATGGGAAGTATGTAAGTATGTAGCATTACGAGATACAGATGTGTGCCATTTAATGTCCACTCCATCATAATTGATTTGATTTAATGGCAGAGGTCATACGAATTATAATAGGAAACAAAAATCTTATTGACACATGTCCGTGTTACATGCTAAATATATTATATACTACGCGTGTGTGTGTGTGTGTGTAACACAGACATCCAGGAAAAGTGTACACCACACTACAAACTCACTTGTTCAGCTGGACTTTTATTAACATCCGGTTGCAAGAGTTTTCTCAATGAAGACAAACATCAGAATTTTTACAATTTAAACATTTAACATCCCCCTGGTAAACTAATTCCATAGTGTTCTGTCAAACATTTCTGTAAATGGTTCACCTCAGAGCTTTTGGCATGCCGGTCTTATTGTTTTGTTGATTTTTGTTCATTATACTGCTGAAATTCCCAGCTGTGACAAAATTTAAACTTCTTTTAATGTCTGTAGGTGTTGCTTCAGTAAACTGTATTATAGATTATGATCTATTTTCTGAAAATTCTGCTGCCAGTAAAAATATCCACACAACTTGATGCTACCACACCGTGGTACATAGATAAAATTCTAATTGATACCATTTTCTTCATACATAGAGCTCATGTCAAGCTGTTTTAGTTTATCTGAGCACAGAATACTCATCCAAAATGCTTGGTCTTTGCTCTGTTGATCACCTGCACATTACAGTCTGGCTTATTTTGTGTTGGTTTTGGAGAAAGGATTTGTTTTTACAGATGTGTACGAACCATTCAGTACCTTGGAAATTGCTCCTAAGGTGAAAACGATTTGGTAAGGTTCACATTTTCTTTCATGGTCCCTGACCAAACTTAGAACTGATTCTAAAGGTAGCCTTAAATGCAGTAATGATGCAATGACAACCAAACAAAAACTTGACTAATTATGACAAGTGACCAGCCAGTAGCTTGTTAAATACACTTCTGGATGGCAAATTGAGTTAGACTAGGATAGGATAGGCTCCTGAACCCTGTAACTCTGAGCAGCATAAGCATGGAGGAAAAGAATAGGGAAAGGAAAGTTTACACATGTACTTTCTCCTACAAGAGGGAACTTTGGGATACCATGTCCCTTGAAAGAGTTTGTACTAAATTAAATCTCTGAACATGTAAGATTAATTCAGATCCAGTTGTTCACCAGAACTCAAAGTTTGAGCCTACAGATCTGCTACTTATTACCATGTATTTGTTCAAGCTGTCCACTCACAGGATGACAGAAAGGAAAGCTTTACTTGGATCACAAATAATGTTATTTAAAGTCACATTAGCATCAATGGCTATTCATGCCAGGAGCAAGGATATAAAAATACTAGTCAAACACGCACCGGGGAATTTAGAGTAAGTAATTAACCTAATGAATGTCTTTGGAGTGTGGGAAGAAACTGGAGTGCCGGGGGAAGGCCCATGCTGACACAGGGAGGATATGCAAACTCCACATAAACTACGGGTGTCTAGAGGTAAACATCAAGAGAATAAAAAATGACCCAAAAAGCCGGCATTATGAAACTAGAATATGACTAAAAGCTAACAACTATTTGGAGAAATTGCCTCATAGTAGAACATACATTTAAAGCCACTATTAGGTTATTATCATTTAAAGTGTGTATTAGGGAGATCTTATATGATCTTATGTTAAGTGCTTAAGTACTAACCATACACTAACAGGTGCAGATAAATTAAAGGTACAAGCATTGTAACTGCACTAACAGGTTCTAATACTGAGAATATAAAATGGTATAGTATAATGTTCATCTGGTCTGCAGCTGTACGTTAAGGACAATGTGACATTTGACAGAAAAAATATGTATTTACCAATTTAAACATTATTTATTTTCACACAAGGAAATATTAACAATTCAAAGTCCATCACACCTCCACCTAGGACAAAGGGCTATTGATAAAAAACACATTTAAAGAAAGAAGCCAAAAGTATCAGTACCAGCCAAAATATGTGTCAGTAAACATTGTCATTATGAGAAAACTGTTTCTACTTAACTTCATTTTTTGTTTGAATGTTTTAATGAAACATATTAGCTGCTGCCTTTACATAAAATACATAATTCTGTTAAACTTATTAAAAACAGGTACTATATATGAATCATAATGCTGCTGTGTTTAAATAAAAGCACTATAATTAGGTTTCTCACTTTGTGAACTGCATGAGAAAAAAATCCAGCAGTTTAAGAACGTTTCTCATCATGCAATTGCAAGGAATTTAGGAATTTTATCATCTGCAGTCCATAATATCATCAAAAGATTTTAAGAATCTGGAGAAAAGTAATCTCTGCAAGTAAGCGACAAGTTTGAAAACCAACATTGAATGCCTGTGACCTTTGATCCCTCAGTTGGCACTGCATTAAAAACCAACATCATTCCGTAACAGATATTACAACATGGGCTCAGGAAAACTATAGAAAACCATTGTCAGTGAACACAGTTCGTTGCTTCATCTACAAGTGCAAATTAAAACTTTACCATGCAAAGCGAAAGCCATCTATCAACACCCAGAAACGCCGCCAGATTCTCTGGGCCTGAGCTCATTTGAGATGGTCTGACGCAAAGTGGAAAAGTGTTCTGTGGTTTGACGAGTCCATATTTCAAAGTGTTTTTTGAAATCATGGACTTTGCATTATGAAGTGCAAAATACGACAATGGAAACCCCGGTCTGTTGAGCAACTGAAGGTGTACATTAAACAAATTTCGGAAAGATTTTTTCCTACAAAGCCTTAACAATTAGTGTCCTCAGTTCTCAAACATTTATTGAGTGTTGTTAAAAGGAAAGGTGATGTAACACAGTGATAAATATGCCCCCATCCCAACTTTTTTTAAACTTGTTGCAGGCATCAAATTTAAAATGAGTGAATATTTGCAAAAAAAAATAAAGTTTATCCATTTGAACAATAAATATCTTGTCTTTGTAGTGTATTTAATTAAATTTAGGTTAAAAGGGATTTGCAAATCATTGTATTCTGTTTTTATTTATATTTTACACAACTTCCCGACGTCATTGGTATTGGGGTTGTCATACATTTGTGTTACAATTACACTCGCCTTCATGAACATCCACCTTCTCCCTTACACATAGTGTTGTGTGTTTTTGTGAAGCAGTGCAGAGTGATATCCTGACACAGACATACTTCTGATTCATATGGCAAAACAGTGCCAGTTTTTTTCATCTGTCCATAGCACTGAGCTGTCTATCCAGGTAATGCAGTCGCTCGGTTGGTAACGCCACATCACAGCAAGAAGGTCCTAGGTTAAATCCCAAGGTAGAGTGACTGGTTCCTGAAAGTGGTGTGGAGTCTGCATGTCCTCACTGTGTCTGTATGGGTTTACTCTGGGTACTCCGGTTCGAACACCACACTGAATACTGTAAATTGGCATTGACATTAGTGTATAGATATGAGTAGTCTTGAGATAAACTTGTGTATAAATGTAACCTTGTGTGTGTTGCTGAAATAGCTACTGAAGCAACATTAAGTAATCCAAGTAAACAAACAATCTGCATGCCTATCCAAATTAGTTCTAGCATTTTCCAGTTTTGTGCTACACAGTCAAGAGTGCCATTGCATTGTGGAGTCTAGTCCTTGTTCTTGGTTGTTAAGTGATGTTCTTATGGATGATACTGACACATTTTTAAGAGCCTTAATCAGGTCGGTTTCTGCAGTAGAACAGTTTTTTCTTTGTTGTCCTGATGACATGGCTTAGACCTGTACAAAATATTTGGCCTTCCATGGCCAGGCATCTTTTCTGCTCTGCATAAGTAATGAACTTCCTTACAATGCTACCAGAGGTGTTTCTAGGGATCTTCAATTTCTTGGATATCTTCTAATAGACATTGTTTTTTTAAGTGCAATGAACATCTGCTTTCAACATATCCCTGGGTGCTGTTTATAAAAACACATCGCAGCTGAAGAAAATTAAGATTGTTATCGATGTTTTAAAACAGCAATACTATGTAGGGGTTGAATAACTGTGACATGTCAGTATTAACCAAATAGCCTGCAAAAATAATAATAAAAGAAAAATAAAAGAAAATAATTCATTTAAAATAATAATTATTTACTGAATTTTTGACTCAATTTTGACTGAAAGATCTAGCTATTCTGAAAAGTTGAACATTATAAATTTTGTGAATATAAAAAGTTTGTGAATATTTTGGATTGCAAGTGGATGTTTTATGTCAGCATAGCTATTTTTGTGATTCTGAATTTGTGTAGCCATTTCTATTCGTTTTTGGAAAATCTCATACATTCAGCTTCTGTCTCTAAAATAAGGTAGGTGGTGGTGGAACATTGCTATGCATCTTTGCCTCATGACCATACTAGTGTATACTGATGAAATAACTCAGTACAGATGTTCCTTTTTATAAAATACAGTTGTCATATAAATTTCGGATCAGGCACTTTTATAACAAAGGCCATAACATTTATGACCATATGTGGTCATAAAGCTCACCTTAAGTTTTATGGACAGTTATGTTTCAGTGCTTTTCTTTAGCTCCTAAAGGAGGTCACTTTTCTTTTGAGAGCAATGTATTTGAAAAATGTATATAAAAACATTGTAGTCCTGTTCTGTTGTCCTCAATTATTATTATTTGATTAAATTGTATAGCAGTACAAATATGCAAAACAGCACAAGCTTGCATGGCCTCATGAATGACATATGATATGTTAATAAGACTACATTTATTTTTACTGTTTATTTCTGACATGTGTCCCAGATTTGTCTTTTTTATAACAAAAAACACATTAAATTGGCATTTTAAATCCTATCTCAGTAACTTTCTTATATGGTGCTGAAATCTGGTATGTATCAAACCAGGACCTCAGTCTAAACCACTAGATTGAAATACATAAGATTTTAACATTAATCAACTCAACAAGTAACAACATTTTGTGTTTTTGTGAAACAGACAATCTTTAACTATACATATATGTATTTAGATCTAACAACAAACTGAATTATTTGCAAATTTTGACTGTACAGGTATTTCCCATTTAAAGTTAATCTTATGAATGTCTGCTAGCTTTAATGGCAAAGGCCAGGAAGTACATAGAAATGTGAATATCACTCTTTTTCAAGTGCAATTCATAGAAAACTATTAGGAGTGAACCCTTGTGACTGTTGACAGAAAGGAAAATAGAAGTCTTGAAAGTCAGAAAACATGGTCTCATTCCTACGTTTATTTTCTTTTTCAGTAAGTGTTTAAAGTTTTATAAAAGATCAAAGATAGTAATCACTTTATTGTACAGTACAGTATTGTATTCAATGTATATAGTGTATATGTATATAGTTTATTCAACTAAAATAGACTGCTCACAAAAATGTGTCTATTATAAAATGAGTAAAATTTGTATTAATGAAATATTCCCTAATTTTTGTGACTATGATAATGTCTAGTCACTGTCATTTTCACTCATATTCCTGTAGGTAATGAAGAAGATAATTTATGCAATACCTGTACTTACTTAACAAAAACATTCGAAAACAACAACATAATTAGAAAGGCAGCATCAATGGATTATTGGTAGGAAGAAATGGAACAGCAGTGCCTGATGATCTGGTATCGATTCCCAGGTGAGGCTGTGGTAGCCTAGTGGTTAAGGTACCGGACTATGGACCAGAAGGTCCAGGTTTCAAATTCCACATCTGCCACAGTTGGGCCCCTAAGCAAGGCCCTTAACCCACAATTGCTTGAATTGTAAGGCTGTATGAAAGTAAGTCGCTCTGAATAAGGGCGTCTGCTATAAATGTAAATGCTTAAATGGACGTTCTCAAAATTCTGTAATGTGTTTAGGGTGTAGCTCTGGCTTCGCCCAGTACTAACATGCATTTATTTCAAGCACTAGTGTTTTTATAGATTTTTTTACAATTGAAAGTGGAGCAATTTGATGTTATTCAAAAGTTAAATTTATTTTTACATTACTATTGGGAATTGATCTTGAGAGTTTCTTTTGTGCAGTATCATTTTGGCAGTGTGAAATGTTCAATTTAATGATGTAGCATGTGGCTATTTGGGTGTACTCAGACATGTAACCCATATGATCGTATGGTATAAATTATGTAGGCATGCATCAAACATTAGCAGTATTTTCCTGTTTATTTTTCCAAAATAACAGCACCGTAAGTCTTTGGAAAACAATGTTCTGTGGAGGTAAGAACTCAAGCTTTCATGGAAGAATGAGGACTGAGGTGAATACAAGTGCAAGGGAACAGTTTTTTATTACAAAATAAAGAAACTGTGCAAGATGATATATGCAATGATAGAAATACTGATGACTGGTTCACAAAACAGGGAAAGGAGGAAGGACAAGAGGAACTCGGACTGAAACCAAATGCAATATTAGGGACTGGAGACAAGCGCAAACCTGGAGCGGACAAATATAGTAAATGCAGAGCAAAGAAACTAAAGCTAACAGCCAACACAGATTACACAAAGGCACAAAGACCAAGCAAACGCATATTGACAACCAGAAATATGACTAGCTACACAAACTGCACGAACAGGAAAGCTAAACATTTAAACCAAACAAGCAAGTTAAACATGTTAACAGTTAAGAGATCACAAAGAGCAGAAAACACCACAGTGAGAAATAGTAGTTTTTGGTGGAGAATCACATCTTGAAGACATTTACTAACTTTCATAATACCTCCTTTCTTTAGAGTGATGTTTGGTATAAATTTGTAAGACAATAAACAGATTTAAGCCGAAAATCTGAAAGGTGCTGTGGGAGACCTTAGAAATAATGTTATATGGACAGATTTTTTTATATTTACATCTTCTAGTACTTTTATTTAACTTTGTATATATTGGATCAAAACATGAACATGCAAATGCATGTTGCTCAACTTCCTTGCTCAACAAGTAAGGTAAAAATCAAGTTGAAATTAGTGTAAGCATTGTCAAAAGAGCAGAGCATGTAGTGTATGTAATGTTGTTTTAAGGGGATAATTCTGGTGGGAACAGTTAAGGCCTCCTCACTATGTTTTCCATGGATCGCTCACATTTGGGCCATCTGGTGGAACTGATGACATCACTGAAAACCTTGGCAGGTAGCTCAGTGGTCCTGACAAGCCAGTGTATGTACAGATGTGATGTTCGGTCTCCTTAGATATACATCTACTAAATTCATTGTACTTTGGCAGAACTAGACGTGACTGGGACATGAGTAGCTAGCATGGCTGCACAATAATATATGTTAATATTCTCACTGTAGTTCATTACTACAGGAACTTTTTTTATTTTTATTTTTTTACTTTGATCACTGAGCTGTTATCCATTTAAACATATTTTATAGCAACATATTATTCCTACCACTACTTCTCTAAAATTCAGAACTATAATTTCCACAATAATATTTATGTTTTTGATATGCATTTTATGTAACTTGTTAAGCAACAAATAAAATAAAATGTAGAACTAAATAAGCAAAAATAGTAAAAATAACTTAATAAATCAAATAAAAGATATTCCTTTGTTTTTAACAGTTAGGGTCACCATATTTTGGTTTTCAAAAAAAACAAATTGAAAATTGTAGACCTGAAATTCTTGTTCTTTGTATTTATCCTTGTAAATATATATATTTTTTAAAACTTTAGCTTTTTTGATTTGTTTCTTTCCATAGCCGTAAAAATAAAACTATAAGTATAATAAAGTATAAGTTGGTTTCACAAGTCCCTCTGTTTTGTCGAAATCCAGGCATCGCTAGCATGGGAAGCTGTTCAACCAATGCTTGTGTGTAAGGCATGAATGTCATCGACCATTTGCATGTGAGAAGTTGAGAAATATGTAGCATGTCAAATTAATTCCCAGATGTTTTCGTCAGTTTAGAAATCCCAGGTAGAAAATATTTAGATCCCATAAAAGAGGTACGGCACAGGAACAAAGCAGATTTGTGACCACCCTTTTTTAGTTGTGAGGTGTTCTTGGGTCATAGGCCAAAATGCAATGTGCTTCTAACATATCAGTCAGTTATATTTAGAAATAAAGGAATCAATATTTACAATAAGTACAATTTTTGAGAATAATTAATATTGCTGTGGAACTAACTGATAATGATACCACAAACTATGCTACCTTTTGTAATTTACCTTTCATTAATTATTTTTATGAAAGTAAGTAGAAAGTTTAAATGTAATCAACATTGAATTATATCATTTACGGATAGGACATCCTGAACATCGTCCTGGTAGAGTCCATGCCTAGTCGGCGGCATAAAGGACAACAACCGTAGACAGGGCGCCAATCCATCATATGTCACATACTCTTAAACATTCACACTCTCATACTAGGGGTAATTCGCAGACACAAATAAAACGAATATACATGTCTTCGGACTTTGTGATGAGGACAAGGTGCATGTGTATGTGTGATATACTTACCTGTTATGTCTTCTTGTCATATGTTTGTCGTGATTTTTTGTTCATTTTTTCATGTGCTTGTTTCTTGTAAGGTTCTCTTTAGGTTAGGCTGTAGGGCCCACAGCTTACCTATTGGGGGTGGGTTAGGTAACACTTTTATGGAGAAGGTATGTCTGTGTGTTTGGGTAAAGCAGATGATTAGTAGTTGTATAGAGGTTGTATTAGTAGTTGTCAGAGGTTGGCACACCCTGATAAAGGGGTGGGGCTTGACCTACAAGGGGGGGTGTACTATGGGGTTCTCACTTTTGGGGTTGAGTTCAATCAGACTCACCTGATGCTGTGGTATGGTGCAAGGATTGAGTT
>JAUZSV010436875.1:0-10043 GCA_034780495.1 Parotocinclus cesarpintoi | reverse complement strand
TATATATATATATATGCATGGGGGGTGGTGAAGCTGCTTGAAATATGTGGTGTATTTGTACAATGTGGGAGTATGAATGTCCATTTGTCAGATGAACGGTTTGGCCTATGGCTAGTGATGTAAGGTTGGATCGGAGTGTTTGCAGGAGCTCTGTATGAAGGACTGCAAATGAAATTCCATGCATTCTCTTTTGTGGAGCTGTCTGCCTATCTTAATGGCAGAGGTGTTCTCTCCTATTAATCTTCATCTGTTCATGTTAGACTTAACAAGTGCAAGTTAATGATATGATAATATCAGTTTAGTTCTGGTATTCTGCTTTTATCAGGTCACTATTATTCTTGTTTAGGACAAATATACATTGTACAGTGTACAGTACTGTGCAAAAGTCTCAGGCCGTCATTAGATTTGTTGATTTGTTGCGATGGTACAACGTATTGTTGATGATTGAACCTAAAAACCTGGATTACTCCATAATGCTGTACTCTACTGATCTTCTTTTCAATCTTTGTGAGCTTTAGCACATTTAGCTATTTCACCCTGTTGGCCTTACCAAAAAGTTGTTTCATACCCAATACATCAAAAATCGTTTCTGATCAAGCTTCTTTAAACTGCCGAAGGTTCAACTTGCAAATCCAGCTGTCCAGGGAAGATCACACTAAATACTTGCCAATGTAGCCTATAGAAGCTTTTTCTGATTCTTTTTACATTTAAAACTGCATACACATTTCCTGTATCAAAACAGTGGTTTATTTAAAGTAGTGGTTGGCTTTTGACTTTTGCACAGTAGTGTATTACATTATGAAATTATGCAGTAGTAGGCTACCAAAACATTGAAATAAATAATACTTTGAAATGCTTGGGTGGAACCGTTTCTATCGCTCTAGCAACAGTCGCTTTAACAACAGTGCTAGGCCCGCGCTGTGGGTTTGAGCATCATATGATCATGGTTGGCTGTGCCTGAAGAACACCCGTCCCCTCGATAAATTACAGGCGGAAGTATCTTGTTTTTCTCCTGTAACTGTTATGTCATGGAACTGTGTCGTGTTGTATGCAATTAGAAAATTAATTGGCAGTTGTAAATGGAAGCAGTAACAAAAGTACAGCATTACATTTGTGGGTTTGTTGATTGCATATTTATATAAAATAATTGTACTGTATTTTTAGCACAGTTACTGTCACTAATCATATTTACCAGTAAAAGTAAATACACTTTATTGCTAAGCACACTAAATGGTAGTGGAACTTTAAAAGGATTACGTTTGTAATGGCTCAGTAGTGTTTGATTTAGGAGCTGAACTGTTTTATTGCCAAAAAATGCATAAGAAGAATGGCAATGGACTGTGTGGTAAAACTCCCCTAAATACTCCTATCTTAACTGAGATGGGGAGGCTTGTTTGTTAAATCTTTAATTTCTAGAACTAAAATGTGAACTGATTTCCTTAGGATAGAGGTACTGTCTAAATATTGTCTTTGTTGTTTCACTTTAGTGGTTTGTTGTTCAGTACAAAGTGGAATGATGTTACCTCCAGGATAAAAACAGTACTCAGTCGGGATCTGATAGTACAGTATTTCCTAAGTTTATGGTGCATTGGTGTTGCCACAAGTTAATTGAATAAGTCGAAAGATTATGTTTACTGGCCACCTGACATAGAACATATTTAAAGGCATGCCCCGGATGCATGGGCTCCACGCTCAGTAAATGGAGAGTGGGCTAGTATGTACCACAACAGCAAAAATAAATAAATGCAAACAAATCTTAAGCTTAAAGTAAATTAAATTAGTAAATTAGGAACATGACTGACCTTTGAAACTTCAGTATATCAACGCCATTACGTGTTACAATTATGTCACACATTATGTGTTTACAATGTAAAATTACTTTTTTTGATAACTGCCACCTAACACCCAACTATTACATTTTATAGATAACTATATTCTTTATAATATTGTATTCTATTTAATGTTAGTTTATGTTTTATTTTATTTATATACAACCCCAATCAGAAAAAGTTGAGATATACCTATAGAAAAACAGTGTTCCTACATTGATTGTTATTTCACTGTAGACAGTATTAACCGGGTGTGTGGGTGACTTCATTTCATTTGTTAATAGACATCCTTTAATACATTTATTTTATTTATTACATTTATGTCATTTAGCGGACGCCCTTATCCAGAGCGATTTACAATCCAAGCAATTGTAGGACAAGGGCCTTGCTCAGGGACCCAACTGTGGTAGTTGGCAGAGGTGGGATTTGAACCCTGGACCTTCTGGTCCATAGTCCAGTACCTTAACCGCTAGGCCACAACAGTCCCATTGCTACATTTTAAGCATGTAACCCTTTACAAGCAAAACCTTGGAACGGAGGCAATTTAGATCTAGTAATGAATTAAAAATGCACAATCACTATCATGTGATTTTAAACAGATGATGTCAAAAAGAAAGATTTAGTCCAAAAGCAGCATCCAGGATAGGCTGGGTCTTTGATGTGCAAAGATGGCCAGCCAGAACATCTCCAGTTTTTCAACAAATGTGTGAGAAAATTTTGGAAATATATAAAAGCAATGTTTATCAAGCACCACAGAGCTACATTCACAAATGCTGTTTAAAACTTTACTGTGCCAAAATATGCCTCATGTTAACCATATGTCCAGAAGTGGCATTGCATTCTCTGGGCTCTGAGGCACCTAGGATGGAACATCAAAGAGTGGAAACGTGTATTGTGGTCAGATGAATCAGTATTCCAGGTATTTTTTGGATGAAATGAACATGTGCGCTGTAGACCAAAGATGAAAAGGACCATCCAGCCTGTTATCAGCAACAGATCCAGAATCTGCCATAGGATGGGGCTGTGCTAGTGCCGTTGGAAAATGTAATTCATATTTCTGTGATGGCAGCATTAATGCAAAAAAGTACCTTGAGATATTAGAGTAGCATATGCTGCCTTCAAGACTTCATCTTTTTCAGGTACGCCCATGCAGTTTTTAATGCAAAAGCACACGCTGCACACATTACAACGGCATGGCTGCAGAAGTAGAGGGTGCGGGTATTGGACTGGACATTTGGACATGGTTAATATCACATTTAGGGAGTTTGTCCTTGCCAATGTCCATAGGCCCTAGGCTTGCTCAATTTGTGCTGTGGCTGGCTAGTAAAGTGATGTGCACATCTGTGAACATACATACCGTATGTGCTTCCTGTGTTTCAAAAAAACACCACCCGCCACCAGTGCATATAAACATGACTGTGTGTGGCTCCTGCATCTCCATTGCTTGTAAGGATTGGCCGTCTGGGGTGTGAGACAGGGTCTGTGATCACGTGACACCGGAGACATTTGGGACAAATGTGGTATATACCCAAGCTAAATAATTAAACATGCACTGCTGAGCAATGTTTATGCCTCAGTTCTATTGTTAAACAGTTTAAAGCTGATTCATCTGCTAATGTTCTTGGAAGGTGAGGATTTAACCTGGCTCTTGCGCTAACACAAAGCCATGTGTTAGTTTAATTTGTCCCTCTAAATTGCTCCAGTGTGAGTGATTCGTTTTATGGATATTGCCATTGATTCTACCATTAGTTAAGTAATTCATTAAAACCCACAAAACCTTCTTATACTTTTTCTATTTTCATACCTTGTACATTCCAAGAACACATGAGAACCTGTGCCGAGAACTTCAGCTTCAGACGTTTGGTCGCAGGAACTCCTACTGAACTTTTGGTGCCACATCCAGACGTTGTACCAAGAGTACAATAGATGAGTGGGTCTCTGGCACCTTTACTAATTAATGTGAATGTGAATATGTCAGTATTCTCACCCATGACACCTAGTCTGTCACTAGGTCACATTAGTCAAACGTTTTAGTTGCCAGTATTTTTGTCATTAAGATTAATTACTTCCTAATTGCTTGGACTAAATGGATGGAATAGTGCTCTATTCTAGAAAAGGACCATACAAATTCAATCACCATGTCTAAAAACCAGGGTCTGTCATTGTATGGGGCTGTGCCAGTGCATTTGGTAAAGATCATTTACTTCTGTGGTGGCAGCATTAATGCAGAAAAGTACATTAAGACTTTAGCGCAACATATACTGTCTTCAAGACGCTATTTTCCATGGACATGCGTGCATTTTTCAACAAGTTAATGCTTCTATATAATTCAATAAACATGTTAATTCATACTTTAGTTATACGTTTTAGCTGCTTCTAATTTGTAACATTCTACATAGGTTTTATGTCAAATCCCTTTCACAGAAAAAGCACAAAAAAACATGCAGCATGCATGACTTAATCACACTTTTAACCTCAATTTAACAGTTTAGGTCTAATTGATCCCCATGTAGAAAGTAATCAAAACAGTATGAGATCACAGCGTGTTCTATAAATTATGTTGAGCTGATGAATTAAGGCTTAATTTCCTGCATGGCAGATAAAGTGTGTTGCAATGGAGCAGCAACGATCACTCAACATAAACAAGTGTCCAAAAAATATATTCCCCCTTTGTGGCAAACAAAGATAAGAGGTGCATCTTATCTCTACAGCCCATAATACTCTGCAGACACCATCATGTCAGGAAGTCTGGTTGTTTGCGTTCTATCCATAAGGAAATAATAAGTGCAGAATTTGTGTGACACGCCATTTTCATCACTCCAGGTGGGGTACAGTGTTTTGCAAATATTTGGATGCACCTGTTCAAATGATGTTTTGTTGATCTTTTAAAGGCAGGAAACAAAATTATATACAGTTGAAAACTGTAATCTGAACTCCTGCTGTTCAAATTCCCTCTATAATAAATGGGGTATTTTAATCCGCTAACCTGCTTTCTAAAGTGCTATAACAAATGCCAGTCCCAAAAATAATGGTAGTAGATCATGATCCATGCAAAGTCAAAGTCAGATTTATTTCCATAGCCTTTTAACAACAGAGCATTTTCTCAAAGCAGCTTTACAGATATCTCGCCTTGGGTGACAGTGGCAAATGAAACCTCTAAATGTGATACAGAAGAAACTTTGAGGTGAACAAGACAAAAAAGGAGCCCATCTTTTTCAGGCAGTTAGGAAAAATTACATAAATAATACACTTATAATAATAATTTACACACACCAAAGCCAAATGGAATAATTAAAATAGAAATTAAATACAATATAATAAACTAGACAACATAATAGTATGCTTCTACAATAAAATAGAGATTATAAGCAAATTAGGGAATTATTTATTATAGTATAAATGTAGCCATTAAAGGGTTTTTTTGGCATGGCAAGCTCATCAACAGGAGAACGGGAGGATGATTTAGGGTCATGTGATGTGGTCTGAGTAGAGGGACTGGAACTGACATTTGAAGCTGTCTTATGCAATATTGCCCATTTACTTCAAGCTGAGGCTCTCAGTTGGGACACCTGGGTGAACAGGCCAGACCTCATTACGTTGGCAGGGGGTGAACAGTCAGCCTTGTGGGAATTTTAAACAATTGGGCTTTGTCTTATATTGAAAGGGGATTAGTACATTCTTAATTCTTTATACACAGAGCTGCATGACATATTCTACCACATACAAGACATTTTTGCTTTGACTGCAGCTCAATTTTATATCTGAATGATTATCCTTCTAAAATATTTCCCTTATTCAGCAGAGCTTTGATCATCCAGACATGCTCACAGCCTCCTGACCCGTTTTTAACTTCTTCCATTGTTTTCCAGATGCCAGGGTGTACTACAATACTGAAAATAAAGGCGACTGCACGCTCCCTTGGGGTCAGACCTCACACTAATTGCATTTCTTTGGAAGCTGCGGCCTGCTGGTGCTTACATAAAGCGTGGTATTGTAGCGTGAGTCTGAAACAAGGCCCGAATGCCTCTCCTAGATCTCCATTAAAAGTGGAACTGGGTTGAGCTTGGTGTGCCAGCTGAAGTCGGTCCTCAGACCATGCCATCCCAAACCCGTGGATGTTATATTCACATAATGGAGATGATGCTGCTTTTTGTGACAGACACTAAGCCTACATGCTTAAAGTATTTCAGGTCTTGTTCTGGCTTTTACATTTAGACCTTGATGGTGTAGTTTCTTATCTCTGGTCCCATTTAAAATGTATTAAACAGTCTCCTCTTGCATGACTGCAGATTTTATGGCGATGAGGTTTCCATATGGGGACTCATGGTGGCACTAAACTGGAAACCACGCCACCAGCTTGCCACATGATGGGAAACTCTGCTTATTGTAAGAAACAAGCTTCCACTCTAAATCCACTTTTATTATTGTTACTTTTGGAAACAAAAAGCATCTGCCACTGAGAACAATGTTGTGGTTCCAAGCATGGAAAAGCACAGTACAGTAGGGTTTTAATAATACTTTTATGGGTTTTTTTTTTATATATATATTATAATGTGCGTCTTAACAGTCAGCATTCTGTGTAGAATGAAAGAGATTCATAATGTTTCTGTGACAGAATAGAAACATTTTAAACATTGTCTATATCTTTATGCTTATACACCCAGTCTTCAGTACTAACATGCACAATTTAAGAGCAGATGAAGACATTGTCCACAAACATGAATATGATTAAAACTTTGTTTCAGTGATACTATGCATGCAAAATGACAGGGTGTCTGGCCGGGGAAGGGGGGCAATTGGACAGGCCAGGTCAAACAAGCCAAGGGAACGTAAAACATGGCTTGGTAGATCTCCACTAATGTATATGTTCTTTATAATCTGGACCGTTTTTATGTTATTTCCTAAAACACACTCTGAAATCTGAAGGTGCAGCTCATTGTATGTGAAGACAGCACATAGATTTATTGAGGAAATGATCCAAGAAGAAAATAGCCGAAATTGTATTAAATTGTTTCAGCAACTTGTCTCTTGAGCTCAATAAGTAAACTCCCCAGCCCACAATTTCTCTATCATATTGATAAGATAGGGTCTAGGCATGGTATTTTGGGCAAAGGGCTATTTTGCGTAACAGCATATGAGACTAAGCTGCTGGCAGTAATAGCTTGATTTCTTAAATACATTTTGCCAGATGGCAAAATAGTCCATTAAAGGTTTTGATAAGTCTCACTACAAAGGTTTTTAGTGGAAGTGACCCCCAGATGGTCCTCAGACAGTAATTCCCCTTCCTAGACAGTGATGCAGCAGAGCTAGTCAGGCCGTGTTTTTGTAGTTCTTTGTAAACCTTGGTCATAATGGACGGGGAAGTGCACAGAATTTAAATCAGAGAGTGAACAAACTGTTGTTGTTCAAGGTGCTACTTTTGTTCTAAAGACAACAATATTTCCCTCATTTAAGTACAGTACATACTGTCGCCTTTACACCGGACACCATTTCACCAACGTTAAGCACTGACAGCAGCTGTCAAGACTTTTAATGGATCTCATTTCTGTTTTCTTCTTTATAACAGCGGCTGTAGGATAAACAATAATACCTTGTCACTGGAAGAAGTGGTTATCGTCCTACCAGGCTTGTTAATCTGTGCCTAAAACCACATATAGAAGTCTTTCAGCACAAGAGGGAAGGGGCCATTACTATCGCAGATAGCCTTCAGATACCCTGCAGCATCTTCCATTTGACTGAGATCTAGGAATTTGGTTACTGAAGATGTCCCAATCAAAGAATTTGAACTTGACCATTTAGTTAATCACATATCTTAAGCTTAATGCTTAATGAAGAACAGGATCTATAGCTTTCCCCACAAAGTAATCAAAAACAACAATGAAAATCTGTCCAAAATGTCTATATTGAGTCATAAGTCTTGGTGGAATTAAATATTTTAGCTATGCAATGGATAACATAAGTCACTGCAATGTTGAACTTGAACTCTTCCAATGAACCTGCTTTGAAGCATCTGACACAGAACTGTGTGACTATTGTTTTAATAGGACGAAAAATTAACGCTCACTGGATAAACAGCTTTTGATGGGCCCTTTTCAGCCATGTTCGGTTTGAGCTGGTGTGTTTTTTCACTGAAGCAACAGCTCAGCATTTCTTGGAATCAGGCAACATATTACGGTGAAAGGTTTCAAATAGTTTAAGGTGAAACACTTTATTCCATAAACACAAAATAGCTTTCAGAAATAACTGTTCTATAAGGTCTGCTATAACCCTTAACTATTCCCCCAGGATAGTAATTAGACCCTTTTTTGTTTGTTGTGCTCCTGAACAAATAATATTTTCCTGTCGTCCTATCTTAACCTGTTCCCTTTTTCTCTGCTTAGATTCGGATGTGAGCATGCGCACACTGAGCACACCCAGTCCTGCTCTCATCCTTTCTCGTGCCTCACCTGCCTTCTTCAATGGATCTTCGTTGTCTTTTGGTACTGAGCCCGTCGGTCTCACCTACCCTCAGCGTGGGATGTGCCAATCCAAAGACCAGCAGCAGGGTGCTCCTATTGACATGCTACCCGACCACGCCTTCCTGCAGATCTTCGCACATCTGCCCACCAACCAGCTCTGCCGCTGCGCCAGGGTGTGCCGGCGATGGTACAACTTGGCATGGGACCCACGGCTATGGAGGACAGTGCGTCTGACAGGCGATGTGTCACACGTGGACAGGGCGCTGCGAGTACTGACGCGTCGTCTGTGCCAGGACACGCCCAATGTGTGTTTAACTGTGGAGATGGTGGTGTTGAGTGGCTGCCGCAGACTTACTGACCGTGGCCTCTACACCCTGGCACAGTGCTGCCCCGAACTACGGCGCCTTGATCTGGCCGGATGTTACAATGTGTCCAATGAAGCAGTCTTTGAAGTGGTCTCAAGATGCCCAAATCTGGAGCATTTGGATGTCTCAGGTAAATGTCTGTTTTAAATGGTCTGTTTAATGCTTTGAGTCTGTGTGCCTTCGTGACCTGTAATTCATATAGGATGTGATTGCTTTGTGATGATCTGATAGAACTCCATATCAGAAATAGTTGGGATGGGATGGAAAAGGTGAAGTCAACTGGTGATTCTAGCTGATCCATTAAAGGCTGAGTTTTTAAGGACTGTGGTAGATTAGTGATTAAGCTACTGGACTATGGACCAGAAGATCCCTGAGCAAGGCCCTTAACCTGCAGTTCCTTGGATTGTAAGACTGTCAGGCAGGATGATGTCAACAAATGTGTGCGAGAATTACTGAAAGTTCCTTTAAGAAAGATTGGAAGGAATTTACATTTTTCTTCCTCTACAGTGCATAATATAATTAAACAATTAAAGGGAATTGGAGAAATCTTAGTGTGTAAAGCACTAGGGCACAAGCCTAAACTAAACCCTCATGATTTTTGATCCCTCAGATGAACAGTAATTCATCAATAGCTAATAGAACCACATGGACAAGGGATTACTTTAACAAACCTACACACCAATTCAAGTTACATTCACGAATGCCAGTGAAGGAAACAGTGGGCATGTGCAACATGCTTTCATTAATAATGTGCTGTCATGGGCTATAGTATTTTTTTCCTTTTTGTTATTTGGGGTTATACCATATTAATTGTTCAATGTGTGATCTGCCAATTGTCAATGGTAAAAAGGGAATAGTCTGTGATAGTTATAAACTTCTATATGCTAGTCTTTCACTTGTTAGTCACTTGCCACTGTTTGTGCATGTACCAGTAAACAAATTCATCACACACACATCTCATCCACTCTAAGGACTTTTTGATGTTAGTCTGCGACAAGAAATTACATGTTAGTGAGTTGCAGATGCCCAGTGTCTGGAAGTGATAACAAAAAAAATTGTTTTACACGGGGAAAGCATGTGGAATAGGAGCTACTCAGACAATGAAAGCTTCAAATTCGACGTCTGTAGCTTCATTCATGAGGTCAAATGACATAAAGCTGTGCTGGGTTGTTTAATTCTCATGAAAATATTTACAATTATTAACCAGACAGTTGACATACATGAATTTAAAGTACTCAACTCTAAGCTTGTCGACCATGTCGTTTGTTAATACACCACAAGCTTCCTGACCTGTTTCAACGCTTTAATTGACCTTGTTGTTAGTGTCTGAGTCATTTAGAGACAACAGTGTCGTCTAAAACACATCAGAGCCTGAAAGTTATTCTGACACA